>VDFB02160080.1:0-149841 GCA_007258455.2 Sequoia sempervirens
TTGTAAGAACGCTTCAAATAGAATAAGCTTCTAAGAAACCAATAGATAGTAGAGTGAATGATGTGCAATGGTTTTTGCCATCATTTGTTTTTCTCCTCCCTAGTAATTATCAGTATATTAATATGGATGTTTAATCTTTATGTGAATAGGTGGCCATCTGGTTATATGAATGTTCTCTATTTTACAGGTAATTTTCTCTCCTTTTTCTGTAAAATGTCAACTCTTCCTTGCAAAGATCTGTGCTTATGGGATTTGGATCTTCTGTTTCAGATATTAGTCTATTACATTTTTTTTTCACAAATACCCTACGAAATTTATAGTTGATAGGTTACAACAACCTGCCTACAATAACTAGAGACCTTAAAGCACCAGCCCAATCTTTGAAATTATGAGAAAACTATGCCGATTGCTACTGGGGAATGTATTTTGCAGACCTTTGATTACCTGCAAAAAAATGAGTTAATAAATCAATACTTCCTATCTCAGTTATTTATTCTAGTAGTTCTTTTTTTAATAGATTCTCTGAACTCTACAGCTCATAGATGTCAGCCTAGGATGGGTAGCTACCTTAAACAGTCACTTCAAACTTTGACATTATGAAAAGATAATTCTGTCTGCTACGGAGATAACAGAAGATGTTAAATGTCAACTTTGGATGATGTTGTTGCTTCTTCTTTGTTTTATAAAATAATATTATTTTTCACTTGTAGCTAAAAAGCAATATCTCTTGTGGCCCCTATATGGCTAGCAAAGAATAGATCAAAATATACTGATCAAGAGAGAATGGACCTATCCCTCTCATTCATATTTCAAGTTAATTGCAGATGGGGCTTCTAAGAGTAATATGGGAAAAGTGGAAGCAGCCAGAATCATCAGAAACAAAAAGGAAAACATATACATCTTGTTTGAAACAAATCATGGAAGAACTACCAACAATGTGGTAGAAACTGAGATATTCAATCTAGATTCAAACTGGCCAAGGGATATTTCATCTCGAACACCATTGTTGAGTCTGACTCTGAATTCTATCGATCTTATAATTAAGGCTCTCTAACATGTACAGCCGCTGCACAAATTAAGCTCCTAGATTATTGAATTCCAGAAGTATTTACAATGTCAAATTATTTCAATTACATAATTTTTCATATAAATACTTCCTGGTTGACCATAGACATATCAAGGGCTGTCATAGTGTCTACAAAGTTGCAAATAATCTACATCTTGACACAAAGGATGTAGGAGAAGACTTTGAAGCCACAAACTTTGAACAAATAAAATCTAATGATACTGAGATCCTAAGTGCCATGTCATCATGTGCCCCATTCTCTGAATATAAGCATCCTGGTAAGACTAGGGACCCAAACTGGAGTAACATAGTTTTCAAAAAATACAAAAGAAAGCCTTGAGTCTCTACCATAAAAGACATGTAAAGACCTTAAGACAGAAATCATTTTTTGAGTATTAAAGTTGCTATTGATGCTATACAGTGTATACACAAATAAATTCCTACGATCATGAGGAGATCAAAACAAAAACAGGAGAACTTTTTAGTGAGAAGACATTAGGTTATTTAAAATACCCTTCTACAGCCAGAAGAGGAAAATCACATGGTGTAATGCTAATTTCACAGACATGCTGAAATTTAAAAACCTGATTAATCCAAACTACCTGGATTGCAGCTGACATGTTCAATTCCTTGTCTTCAAGTCTATACTCGTGCATCACCCAGTTTGTCCGTTCTCCTTGAGGAGCCCGTCCAGTGTGAAATACTAGAGTCTTTTTCATTCCAACCCTTCGAGAAACTGAACATATAGGGCGATCTTTTCCAGTGGTTTTCCAGTAACCAGCTTCTGTTGTCCGATTTTTCCTGGATCCATTAGGATACTTTTTATCCCTGGGACTGAAAAAGTACCATTGCAAATCTCTACTTCGTAGGCAAGATTTGCCTGCATCAACATTGTATGAGAAAAAAAATTAAGCATTTAAGCATTCATCGCATGTTGCTTTAATTCAATTGCTTTCAATGAGAAGAGAAATTCCTACCCCATACTCATCATCTAACTGTAACTGTATTTAATTATGATGCTTCTGGATTTGAGTGTATGCAAGATTTTTTTATCAAATCTTGCACACAATCAAATCCAGAAGCATCATAATTACATTTAAGATGGATTGTGGAAATCTCATATCACTCATGTAACTGTATTTTCAAGCTTAATCAAGTAATTATCAAAAGCATAATACTTAACGAGAAAATCTTTTAGAAAAGCATATGTAGAAGATTTTTTTTCTTTTAAATCTTTAATGGACTATGAAATCATTCTGTTCTTAAAGCAAAGTACTTATTGACTAAGCTTTCTCACATGGATATTTATATGTATATTTACATCTTAGCATTTAGGGTTTAACCACTTTTGATTTACTCCGATGCATCTCATTTGTAACTGAATGTGCTTTCCAGTCCCATTGACCTACTTTGGTTATGGTGGACAATAATCTAGTTCATTTCATTTCTTTCTTTCTGATGTAAAAATTCAGAGTCAGCTAAGAAAGATTAATGGCTCACCTGGTAAATCCCAAGGCTCATACTTGTATAAATCAATCTCTGTAATGGCATCGACTCTAGGTAGCCGGCCACTCACTTTTCTCTTCAAATAGTAATTGACAAGCTCTTCATCAGTGGGATGGAAACGAAACCCAGGCAGTGAATAAACTTGATCCATTCAAGTAAATTCTTCAAATTGAAATTTAAATTCTTTGCAATTGAAACTTAAATTCTTCAGAATTGAAATTATTAAGGAACTTCGAAGTCAGTATGTGGAGTCTTTGAATGAAGTAATAAACTGCGAGTAGCATAAAAGCTCTGTAGAAAATTTAGAGATAACTAAGCAAATTGAGCTGTGTAAGAACACACAAGAACACTAGGACACTCTTAAGGCTGTCAAGTCCAGAGCTTCTTAGGTCCTGGTAAATGCACTACTCCAATCTTTCCAACACAAAAGAATCCAGAAACAGCCCTGCTTGATACCACCAGTGATGCTTTTGTCATTCCCTCCATAATTGCTCCTTGTGAAGGAAACTTCTCGAAATTCCTGCCATTATTCATAATCTAGTTTGTGAAAACATAAATCAAGAAAAGAAAAAAAATTCTCCTATGACAATAATATATGCAATCATCACCTTACAGATAAAATCTTAAATCATAAATATAAAAATCAAAACTTGGAGAGTTTACCTTCAAAACAAGCATATATAAAAACATATAATCATAACAGACCTCAATAGGTCCTACAGCGCATTTTGATTTATTAGTCATATCTCTCTCATATAACCCCCAACAGAATTCCCAGAATTTATCCAACAATTCTATAATTCATATAAAAACATTTAAGACAATTGACCTGCAACAAGTCACTGTAAAATCCTTAAGAACTAATACCCATAATAAATTTTACATAATTTCTACAAATTCAATTAAACCCATAAAAGGTTTAAATCCACATAAATCTATCACAGTAAACTTCTTACAACAAGACAATATAGGGAGTACCAAGTGTTATAAAACGATAAACAGAAATATTTAGAATGATATTAAAAAAAAACATTAAAAACAACTCTTCCATATTAGATATTTAATAAAATTCCATCTTGGCTGAGTTTCTTGGCCAGATCCCAGCGTGAGTCCAAAATCAGCTTGCGGAGTACTCTCCACCTCAGGATCTTATTGCATAAACCTATCACAGAAAACTCCTGGTAATCCATGCTGGCTATAAATTCTGCAAATTCCATTAATACCATAAACCCAGGGAAGATGCAACCGCATTCAGCTATTGCATGAAAGCATCACTATAACTCCACATAAACCATACTAGCTATAATGTCCACAAATTCCACTAAACCCATGAAAGAGGTCACAGAAAACTCCTGGTAATCCCTGCTGACTATAAATTCTGCAAATTTCATTAATACCATAAACCCAGGAAAGATGCAACCGCATTCAGCTATTGCATGAAAGCATCACTATAACTCTATATAAACCATACTAACTATAATGTCCAAAAATTCCACTAAACCCATGAAAGAGGGAGCATAGCACAGAAATCTTATAAATTGGGCCTTGTTCACAAACACTATAATCTCATTTCAACCTGAGACCAGGCAAAGTCTAACAAAGAAAACCAAATATAAAATCAACAGCAATTTCCTCGCCACATTCTTAGCTCAAGCGCTTAAACAACAAAATCTTACTGTAGACAGAAAGCAGTACCTTTGAGCTCTGAAAAGCTTTTGGGGGCGATCCCCTGCGGCGGTAGCGAGCTTTTGCTTGCTCTCTGCTTTTTGTATTTGCCGTGCGCACAAAGCTTCCTATGCACTCTTCCGCGTTCATTTTTCAATGAACGTAGAAAAGCATTATTTCATAAGATTTTGGAGCCATGGCCCGCGGCCCCGCCTCTTAAACCTCCGATACCCAGGTTATCTCACGGAAACATGTCACTAGGAGAAAAGTAGTAGAGAAAGTGGAGATGGTATGGTTTGGAAAATAATTGGGTTAAACAAAGTTAGGAGTTGATAGAACAAAAATATGTTCTTAAGGTTTAGATTTTTTTTAGTTGGGGGGTGGGGAGGATTTGAATTTTTAGTTATTATTTGAGAGTATGATTTAGGTCTTATTCTTTCTGATAGAGGTTTTGCATTCAGAAAAACTTGATTCATGGTGGGTTCTTTCAGAATCATTCGAACTTCACCAACAAATCAAAGGTTCATTGACTTAGGTTTAGATTTTAAAACCATAATTTCATGTGATTGTTTATCTAATTTTGTTTAGCAGTGACTGTTCAATTTTTATGGAACCTCTCATGGAGTTCCTGTTTCGTGACTTCCTTTTATTTCTTATTTTGTTTGGCAGCTACTATTCAATTTTAATGGAATCTCTAATGGAGTTACTGGTTTCGTAACTTCCTTTTATTTCTTATTTTGTTTGGGAGCTACTGTTTAATTTTTAGAGAATCTCACTTTTATGGAATCTCTAGTGAAGTTACTGGGTTCATCCTTCTTTGGGAGCTACTGTTCAATTATTACAGAATCTCTCATGGAGTTATTGATCTCAGGACTTTTTTTTTCTAATTGTATTTAGTCACTGTTCAATTTTTACAAAATCTCTCATGGAGTTATTGATCTCATGACTTCTTTTTTCTTATTGTATTTGGTCATTGTTCAATATTTACAAAATCTCTAGTGGAGTTATTGGTTTGTGACTTCCTTTTATTTCCTATTTTGTTTCACAGGTACTATTCAATTTTTATGGAATCTCTAGTGGAGTTACTGGTTTTGTAACTTCCTTGTTTGGGAGCTATTGTTCAATTTTTACATAATCTCATTTTTATGGAATCTCTAGTGGAGTTACTCATTTCGTAACTTCCTTGTTCGGATCTCATGACTTCTTTTTTCTTATTGTATTTAGTTACTGTTCAATTTTTATGAAATCTATCATGGATGGTCTCATGACTTCTTTCTTTTTTTGTTTTTTAAGACATTATTTTTAAATTGTAATTTTGTTATTGTATAATTTCTTTTGTTATTGAAAAATATATATATATAGAAAATAAAATATATGAATAGTATAATTTTAGTCACCCACCTTTTTTCATGGCATAATTTCAATCAAAGATTTTAAATTATATTTAATACTAATTCATGGCATAATTTCAATCAAAGATTTTAAATTATATTTAATACTAAACTTAAATTTTGTGTAAGATTATTGGTGCCCCTCAAATTTAAGCTAAAACTTATTACATCCTAAAATTTTGCTGTATGTCATTTATTTATAATTTTTTAAATTATTGTGATATTTTTTCAGATTTAGTTTTACTTGTGGATAAAGATCACTAACCTTTTGAATTTTAG
Source organism: Sequoia sempervirens (assembly GCA_007258455.2). NCBI lineage: Eukaryota > Viridiplantae > Streptophyta > Pinopsida > Cupressales > Cupressaceae > Sequoia > Sequoia sempervirens. The sequence continues at coordinate 5,908 of VDFB02160080.1, forward strand.
AGTCTCAAGCTTTAAGCTTGCCCACTATTATAAAATCCATGAGACCACTTGTTTGTGAAAATTCCAAAAAAACTTAAATATTTTAAGAAATCCCCCTCCATCAAACAATGGATTTATTTTTATATAAAATTTTATTTTTATTTTTTTTAATAATTGAAAAAAAAATTATATTTGACAATTTAATTGAAAGAAATTTCTTATAATAATTAAAAAATAGATAATATCTATATGATAAGATTTCAATCATTTATTTCAAAGTTGAGATTATAGTATAAAAATTATATCTTAAAAAAACAACTTTCTCACTCTTTTTATTAATTATGTTTAGATTGTAAGGTAATGTGCAATATGTATTTTGGAAATTTATGTAAAGATTATTCTGTAAATTTAATTAAATAGTTTAATCATGTAAAAAATATAAATTATATAAGATTTTATGTTATGATTTCTTGATTTTAATTATTTTTCTTTATTTTTTATATTAAATCAATATAAACTACAAATATTAAAAAATATAGCAATAAGAAATCTAAAAATATATTCAAAATTTAAAAGAATATATATTTGTTTTCATAAGAATTATGTATTATAATTTTATGAACATATTTTTCTCTTTATTTGTATATTAATGGGAGCACACAAACTCATTTAATTAAGACATAATATATTTAATTGAAAAGGGAACAAGTCCACTTAATACTTAAGTGGGAAGAGTTTACTTTAAGTATTTTAATATCAATCTCATTAAGTGATTTCATAAAGATAATCTATAAGAAATAATAATTAAATTCAAGAAGTTTTTCAAACATAATATTGTAATAGTTGTATTGATATAAAGTTAGATAAATCAAAATTAAATGTTTAAATTATAATATTATAAATTTATTCAACACATTTATTTTTTTGTTTGAGTCAAGAGGGAATAAAGTCAATAAACACTTGTATATACAACTTGTTTAAGGTGGATGAGCATCTAACTTGGGTTTCCTTAAAAAGATGTATAAGTGTAGACACTAAAAATTGTTCTAGGCCTGCACACACTATTTTTCTTCATCAAATCTCCATATTCCCTTATAATTAAATAATTTTAATTATTTAATTATTGTTTAAGGCCATATTTCCTCTATTAATTAAATAATTGTAATTATTTAATTAATTCATTTTTTCCTTTTATTTCCTATTAATTAAATAAATTTTATTTACTTAATTCTTATCATCTTTCTATTATAATTAAATAATTGTTTCAATTATTTAATTATTCATTATCCTCTTCTTCCATAAATTCAATAAATTTTATTTATTTAATTATTTACTAATTTGTCATTTTGCTCCACTTTTAATTAAATTGTTATTTTAATTAAAAGTCAACATTTTCCCTTTCTTCTATAATTAAATAATCATTTTATTTAATTATTTACTTTCCCTCCTAAATTAAATAATTTTGTAATTATTTAAATTCCTCCAACAAGCTCTTTTTCCGTGCTAACCTCCTTATTCATGTCATTCTTATCTCTTCATGTCTCATTTAATTTCCACCCTTGATTAAATTATTTTATAATTCAATCTTAGTCATTCATCCTTATCTTTGTCCTAATTTAGCCCTAACCCTATTCCATACTACAACTTTCAATCTTGGTCATTGATTGTCATATCTTATTGGCTTTTAATCTTAGCCTTTCATTCATATTTGGTTTTCTATAAAAGAGACCTATCATTGTCATTTCAACTAACCTAGTTTATTTTTAAGTACATGTTGTTCAAGGAGATAAGTACACTTCAATATTTTGCTATCATTGTCATTAGCCTTATTGTTGCATACTCAAATATGAGGATAATCAAACATACTAAGCAAAATATAATGGAGGTGAATCAAGCATAGAATGGATAATATTGTTTTATGTTTTATGTTTCTATGTTGGATTGTGCTCCATTGTTGGTTTAGGGCTTTAGGGTTTTAGTTTGGATGATTTATAACCTTAACTTTGGTTTTTCCCTATTCTACATTGGTGAACCTAACATGAACTAATTGGACTTGAGAGAATTTTTCAAAAATTTTGAGTTTCAGGTCCACGACGCAATTGTGATCCCAAACGATACATTTGTTTGATAAAACACCGCAATTGCAGTACGACATGTCACATTTTTCAAGTCTTGTGACACATTTGCAAAAGCCAGAGGATTGTAGTTGTTGTCTCATGAACCGCATTTGCTCATATATAGGGAAAATCATTTATTAAGGCTATTTTTTAGGTTTTTCAATTATTTTTCAGCTCTTTGGTTTCATTCTAACACCTTGACATCATAATCACATCATATTTATTTCAGATCTTGTCAAATTTTGTCAGATTGGAGTGTTTTGCAGCTTTCAGGTTTGTGTGACACATCTATGTAGGGCTTCACCACATTTGCTTCCAACCATGAACTACAGTTGACATCTGGAATGTTGTAGTCATTGGTTGGTTCACTACATCTATTTCAGACCAGTGAATCACATTTGTGAGTTTTTGCACTTCATTTGCCTATTTCTCTTTATTCAAGTTTTTGGTAGGAATTTTTTAGTCCATGCCTTTTCATTTAGTAGGTTAGGAGTTTTTTGGTTTACTAATTTCGAGTTTACAGCATGTGGCTTAGGTTAGAGGAGAAATTTGCATTTGGAATTGCTAACTTGTTTATTTTGTTTAAGATAGGAACATTTTGATTTTGCAATATCTTTTAGACACACTCATTGGGTTAGAAAGAACTTGTATTTTCACACTCATTGGTTTAAAAAGAACAAACAACTTACATCAAGTGTCTTTGCAATTGTCACACATTTCATTTTGGAGATTAAAAAAGAACCATCATTTTTATTGTCTTGTGATCTTGTACTTGTTTTGAGGTGTGTATGATCTTCTCTTGCACCTTGAGTGATCTTGGGAATCAAAAAAACTTCTTGACATTTGTATTGTCACACCACACATTTAGTTTTCAAAGGTTAAAATGAACTCTTGCTAGTGTAAGCAAGTACATGTATATGCTCTCTCCTCGCACCTTGAGTGATCTTGGAAATCAAAAACATTGTGTTTGTTTTGCTTTTGTTATACCGCATTAGATAGGGCCTACCAATTGAGACACATTCGTACAAAGAAGTCATTGGTGACCCAAAGTGATTTTTACCTCAAATTGCTATATAAAAGGATAAGGAGAAAGCCAAGCCTAGACTACTTTGAGCCCTGTAGTACGCTCACGGGGGGGTAAGTCCTTGAGTTGTGACTAAAAGACAAATTCGTTAGAGGCCCACCTTTTATGATTATGTTTTTATTGGCATCACTCTTGGTGCAAGGGATGCGAATCACACCCTAAAAGTTACTCACCATATGAACTCCCTTGAGCTAAGATGGAATTCCCTAGCTTAGCATAAGTTACTTTTTTTACTTGTATCTTTCTGAGGAGAGGTTGATTTGGGTTATCCTTCCATTCCAATAGGGATAGATAGGCCCCTATATGTCCTCTCTCAAAGATAAGAGTGCAAACACCCTTTAAAGGTGTCCCTCCACTTGAATCAATCGAGCTTCCAAGTTTTGGGCCCAAGTGTCACACCATTAGCCATTGACCTTAGGGTAGGAAACTATTTTATGTTTGTGAATTATCTTTGAATTGTGCTAAACCCATGGAAATTGGGGTGAATAACCCTAGAACATACACTTTATGATCACAAATTTTGACATTCAAATAGCCAAGACACTGTTTTCAGATTGTTTGATGTGTTTTCCATCAAATTTCATGAAAACCAAAATAAAAAATCAATCAAAAACACTAAAACTAGGGAAATACATGCTATTCACCACATCTATCACTGAAAACCGCAATTGCTTATCAAAACATCACATTTGCTAAAAAATAGTGCACTGCATTTGCTTCTTAGAACAATGCATTTGGCAGGTCATGCAATGTATTTGCTAGTTGATAAACATTTTAGGGAATTTTGGTGGTCCTATTTTCGATCAAATCATGACAATAATATTTGTATCAAACCACAGACTTGTCAATCTCATATATGTCATTTCATTCCATTCATTTAGCTTGCCATTACATTAGTTGCATACAACATAGGTCAAACTTTAGGTCTCATTAGATTGAATACACTTTTGTAGACCTTAGATTTGGAAATTTATCAAACTTTTTATCAAACCATAGTTACTAATTTGGGTTGTCTTGATCATTTCCTTCTCATCAATCAAGTCCTTGTCCTTTAAGTTGGTCCTTTAAACTCATAAGTCTAGTTTAAGGCCACTTTGTCAATTGTCATCACTTTAGTCTTAGTCTCCTTTAAGGTCTTGACAATCAAGTTTGCCACTTTGGAATATCTTAGTTTGGCTAGTAACCTCTTTTTAGGTCAACCAAAAGTGCTTAGCTTTCATACCATATCATTAGTCATACCACACCCTTCATCACAACATCATATTTTTATTACACTTACTTTAGTCATAGACCTACCATAGAGTTTGATCATTGTGAGATTATCCCATATACATTTCGACTATTGTCACTTTCTATCTTTAATCTTGGTACATCATTATTTGGCATCTTTATATCTTGAAAATACCAAAAACATAGTCTAGTTACATACCCTAGTCTTAGTCTCACCATTACATTGGCATTCCTTAGACTCCATTCATCACATTAGCAGGTCTTTTATGATCCAAACAAGATTAGAAAGGAAAAGAAAAGAAATGGACCTATTCCAAGAATAAGATGACATTTGCAACTGTTCTAGCAACATGAACTTTGGCTCCTCTTCTAATGAAGCACCTAGGCCACAATCATCATTTCACAACCCTTTTGACAATTTTATGACTGAAGACATAACTGAGGATGAAATAGAGGTAGTCTCCCAAGACCCTGAAGTAGCACGGCTTGTGGATGAGATAGTGTCAGTAGATCCTCAATGATTCCTAGCAAAGTTATTGCATAGTGGAGCTAAACTACCTTATGGATTTGATGTTAACATGCTTCAAGCAATACCAACACAAAACAAGGAGACTGCACAAATCCAAGGACATGATACATCTACTCCTAAACATTTTATCCCACAAATAAATGATACAATATTATTAGGAGGTTCAACACAATATTCTACAACAATCCACACGACACTATTTGGAACTCAAGCTATGACATAATCTATCACACAAGAAATGACACAACCCTTTGGAAATACATTTAACCCATTTGGGTCATCATCCAATTCCATGGGTGCATCATCATAAAATCCCTTTGGTAGAAACAAAATATGAAAGATTCATATTTGTGGACCCAAGCCACAAATAAACACTTCAAAAACCAACACATCACAAGGTCCTAATACAAGCATTCCCCAACAAACCAACACACAAAGGCCTTCCCACCAATATAGCAACCAAAACACACAAGGTCAAAATACTCCCAACCCATTTCAAATGCAATTCAATATGAATACCTTACATGTACCTCAAATTCCAAATTTCACTCCACATATTCAAACTCAAATCCCAACTTTCACACCACATATCCAAACAAAAATTTCATCATTCACTCATAAAATTCCAAATCAAAACATACCATACACACCTAGAATCAACACCAATTCATCCACCCAAAACATTGGATTGCAAGACACCAACATAGGCCCCTATTATAATGCAATTGCAAATGCAGTGAACATGTTCCTCACTTAAGTTGAAGTATTAGCCAACCAAAAGCTTGCCTTACAAAAACAAGTGGAAAACATGCAAATATTGACAAAAAAGACTTACTCAACACAAGAGTTATGTCCATACCCCTTTGACAGTCAATGTTTGTATATGCCTCCTTTTCCTCACAACTATGTCATGCTAAATTTTCCCAAGTATAAAGGAAAGTGGAATCCCATTGAACATTTAAGGGAGTTTCACATGGCTTTAATAGACATCACATCTGAACAAACATATCTCATGACATTATTCCCTAGAAGTTTCATAGGACAAGCACTCGAATGGTTTTCCCATCTACCTACAAGCATAAGGACATGGGAAGAACTAGCTGACAAATTTGTAACTCACTTTACCTATAACATTGAAAATGACATCACCATAGCCATGTTATGACATACAAAATAAGAAGAAGGTGAGTCATTCATAACATTCTTCCAATGATGGAGGAGTATGGCTAGTCAATGTCCTATTGAGATTCCTGAAAAACAAAAAGTTGTCATGTTTGTAGAAAACTTGACCACAAACTTAAAATATCAACTGCAAGCCCATTATTACACCACATTTGTTGACCCAGTGGAAAAATGCACCATACTTGAGAAGGCCCTCATTGCGAAAGGGGAACTCAAAACATATAACAAAACTCAAAATGCCCAAGGTACCTCAAATGACAAAAGTAAATATTGGGCCCACAATAAGAATATCACAAATGACAAAGTTGTCGATGTAAAGGCAATACACATTGGTCCTGCAATCACACTTAAAGGACCTAATGCACCAAAAAACCCACCACACATCCCTGACCAAACAACACCCTTCAAAATAACTAAGAACAAATACATGAAAGGAATTTTCAAACAAGACACAAGTACACTCCCTTAGGGGAACTAGTTGAATCCATCCTAAAACAACTTTTGTAGTCCAAAGTCATACAACTTCTTGAGGAAAAACCTTATGATCCAAGGAAATTCAAACCTTCGTGGTGAGATGACAATGCCTTTTGCGATTATCACCATATCAAGGGACACAAAACTTCATCATGTAGACAAATCAAGAACATAATACAAGACCTAATTAAAAATGGTGTCATGTAGAAGTCGATAGTCAACAGTAGACCTCCATCAATGATCATACAATCTTTAAGAATCCTTTGCAAGACCATGAGATAGGTAAGGCCTCCAATTTGGGCAAAAATACCAATAACCAAGCTAATTATACCCATGTTGTGCATGAATATACTATCCATCATATTTGAGCCGTACATGACCATGTCAATACCATCACCATCAAAAAGCCCCCATAATTCACAGTAAACACATGATGAACCAAGGTGACCCTCCAAGGTGCTCCCCCTAAACAATAACAAAAGTCCCAATATAACCTCTTAGACTATTTGGGGAAGACACCTTCTCAAATATCCATCTTTGAGTTACTTTGTATATCCCTTAAGCACATAGATGTTCTAGATAAAGCATTGCAAGACACCTCCATACCAACCAACCTTGATCTCAATCGATTCCAGGAAATGGTGGGCTACTTAGCTAACACCCATCATGTCACTTTTTTAGACCAAGATTATTCATCTCAAAATTCCAAACACAATGACCCCTTGCACCTAGAAGTATGTTCACAAACATAAAATTAGACAAGTCTTGGTAGACAATGGAGCAAGATTGAATATTTGCACTCTTAAATTGATTAAGGCATTGTATTTCTCTAAATATTTTGTGGATACAAAAAAGAGCATTCTCATAAAATCCTATGATGATGAAGAGCACTTTTCCAAGGGTGTCATAACAATACCAGTCAAAGTTGGGCCCGTAATATTAGATAGTATATTCCAAGTATTGGACCTAGATCTCGCTTACAATCTCCTCCTCAACTGACCATGGATTGATGCCATGAAATTCATACCATCCACCTACCATTAATGTCTAAAGTTTTCCCACAATGACATTGAGATCACAATAGCTAGCTATCCTATCCCCTTTTAGTATTGTAGCAACTTGAGAGCGACTATTGAATTCCAAGTGCCTATTAACTAGGAAACTTCATCCTCCACCTCATCACAGTACATTGATCCATCTTCCTTTGTCAAATCATCTACTTCATTCATTGCACCATCAAACACCAAGATCTAGGTCCATGATATGGGATGTGGAGATTATCACATGTATAGTTCATTTTGTGTTGAGAAATCGCTCGTAGGTGAAAATGTTAATACTACTAAGGATAGCTAGGCTGATGTTAAGTTAGATTCAGAAAATATGAAAATAGATGGTCATGCCTTGATTGAAATTTTTTGGCATCCTGATGACACCTCTGTCTTTGTCATATATGCTCACAATCCTATTCAAAATTATCCCCCACCTTCTAATGACTCTTTCACTCCATCTTCTGAACTATCATCCTTCCATTATGACCATCCTAGGTTAGGGTATGTATTTCCTACAATTGTCTTTGCTAAGTCTTCTTTCAATTTCATTAAGGATGTGCAAGCTTCCTTTGATGATTATAGTGCCAAAAAGGATAGTCTAAATAATCCATTGAGTGCATCACCAATCTCTTTCATGAACCACATCTTCTTGTCACCTCACCTACCTCCTTCATCTCACTCACATCCACCCACCTCATATACATGGATCAAAGAGTAGTGCCTCAAGAATCAAAAGAAAATATGTCAAGAAAGAAAGATCAAGAACAATCCTCTAGTCAAAATCAAAAGATATTGGACAAATCAAAGCAAGTCAAGAATGAAAGCAAAAGTTGATCCCCATTTATGCCTCTTCATCAAAAATCACTAGGGGCACATATAAAAGTAGCATGAAAAAAGAACTTGTTGATCCAAAGTCTCCATCCTCATCACTTTCACTCAATCCATTAAATCCATCCATGTCCACACATCCATCATGTCACTCTATCTTCCTTGGAAATGTTTCTTGATGGACCTTTGATGATGACACCTTCATGTACTATAACTCATTGGTCACCCAAACTCCTTTTCATCTAAATCTTGATGGCCCATGTAGGTTTCACGTTAGGAATCATACCTTAGCTCCCTTCACTTGCCACTTCAATCACCCTTTACATCCACCATTCACACCATTCAAATTAGATCCTTTCATCCAACATGGTCATCCACGTTTGAACCAAATTGGTTGGATCCCTACATCATCACAATAGTTTACAAATCAAGAGCTTATCATCTTTCAACTCCTAAAGATGAACCCTTGTCAGAACCTATCAAAAATTTGCACTTGCGCAAATTCTACTTCTAGCTTCAAAGAGCCATTTCAAAAACCTAAAAAATACAAAAAAAATCAAAAAACAAAAAACAAAAAAATCATCACCCTAATGAAAACCTAGCAAACAGGCATCTTGGTGACACCAAAAGAATAAAAAAATCAAGAAAATAGTAAAGAGAAATAATTCGTCCAATAGTGAAAACCACTTCAGTGGTGCTTTGGATAAGTACCATGATGAAAACCTGGCAAATAGGCACCATGTGTAGTTGATCTTTGTTCCATTGTCCACCATCATTCTATCTGGTTTTCCACCTTCACTCATAATTATATTGCCTCCACCATTTTCACGTCATCCATAATAACACTTTGTGTCCTTCCCATAACTTGGAATGATTGACATCATGTGTCATTTTTGCCTTCCATATCTCCCTGCAATAAGGCTTATCTATTTTCATCCCTAATAAGTGGTCCTATACCTGATTGGGGGAAAGTACTCAATGTACGTCCTCATTGGATGCTACACTTGATATTGGAGGTCATTACATAAAAAATCCAAAAAAACATCAAAAAACATCAAGAATCCAAAAAAATCAAAAAAATCATAAATCCAAAAAATAACCAAATAATCTTCAAAATCCCAAAAAAAAAGTCAGAGTCAGTCATGTCAATTAAAGTCCATTCAATCTAGTTTACCTTTGTGTGTATAATTTAGGCAAGGCCATCAGTTAATGAACCCCCAAGGCACTAGGTTAGTCCTTTAGGGTTTATCGAATAAAGTCAATCATGAGTCAATCAATAAAACAAGGTCAAGTTTATTCGAACTATGAGGTCTTTGCACATTATTACCTAGGAAAGGCCATCAGTCGATGAGCCCCCGAGGCCTTAGGTCGGTCCATTAGGGTTTGTCAAGTCGATCACTACTCATGTCATAATAAGTCAGACATTGTCATTGGACACAAAGGGTCATTTAAACCTCAACCCAAATCACGTACCAACAATAAAAATTATCCAACTAGTTTTCAAGTCAAATTAGTCAATTTCCAACTCAATCAAACATCAAATCAACCTCAAACATTAAATCAGTCAATCACTTGTCTTATAAAGGATGTGTCCTTCCTGAAACCATACATTGTCACTATCAAACTCTATCATTTTCCTATATAAGCATTTACATGATCGAAACCATAATTGATGTCTTGTATGACATGTTTCCTCTCCCAAAACCAAGCATTTTCAAAAAATCAACATGTCGATCAATTATTTAGTCAAACATCAATAAACAATCGATGGAAAATGATTTAAATGTGTAGACTGTGAAGCAATTTTTCCTTAATCTTCTTTTGATTTTTGAATTTTATACATTTTGGCTTTGGGATGAATCTATGCTTAAAGCAAAAGTTGTTCCTAAAGGCGGACAATTCGCTAGGTAGTGGCTGCACAACTTTTGTCTATCATCTTCCTTTTGGGAGAAAGTTAAGACACGTGTTAGCTTGGTGGGGATTTTCTCTAAGGCTATTTTCATGAATTTGAGATTCCCCACCCGCTTGACACATCATCACTTCACTTTGGGAAATTTGCACTTTTAAGGAGCGATCTATTTTAGGAGTTTTTCAGAGCATGTTGGGCCTTTCTTGTTTTCAGGTTGGAACCTTCGAGGTGACATCATCAATCTATGTGATTAGTCAAATAAGATTCTACTAGGCTATTTTCTAGTTGATACTATTGTTTCTAGATGGCAATCTTTGCTAAATATATAAAGGACATTAATGAGGTAGTTGGGAATTAATGAGCAAGGATTTATGCGATCTAATCAAAGATCTATGATTGGGTCATGAGTTATTAGATGCTGGCATCTAGCAGTATTTACTTCTAGAATGTCAATGACGTTTTCAACTATAAATAGGAGGCAACAATGGAAAGGAGTTATCTTTTTTGGAAAGAAGTTCTTTTAGTTTTATTTAGTTATAAGAGTATTTTTAAAAGTTTAAAGTTGGCAGAACACTTCTTTTCTCTAGCATGCTATATTGTTTTAACTCAAACTATTATCGAATTAGCATCTGACCTTTATTTTTTAAGTTCACTTGATATTTAAGTACAATCTATTTGGAAGAAATCTTTGAAACTTTGCATGTTATTGCCTTTTTCAAGTTCCTTCTTTATGTTTCATTCAAAATAAAACACTATGTTAATCTTAATTCAATAGTTTGAGTAGTTGATTTCCATGTTGTAGGCTTATATGATATAATAATAACTTGCAAAAATTGGATTATGTTTGTTGAAATTCTTCATTTTTCTTGAAGGGTTGTTGTTTTTCATATTATGTTGTAAAAAGAGGAAGAGTTTATGCATTTTCTGAATGTTTTTCTGTTAACTTTTGGAACTTTTATGCTTGATCAGACCTTAATGAACACTTCTCGTGGGGAGATTTGAAAGAATACATTATGCTTGTACTTAGCCTTTTTTGCTCGTTCTCTTCCCAACAATGAAGGGTTGTGGCATTCTATGTCTAATATATCATTCATAGAAAATAATTGGGTTTGAAATGTTGTAAAAGCTTTGGCACATTGCCATTTTCATGTTTTATATTTACATTTCCTTCTACCTTTTTCTCCAAACTCAAAGAAGAGTCGACTTTCTATAAAAAAATCTTGGAGGCATTCAATGAGGCACAAATTGGTCCCCCACTCGTTGAATTTCCCATAAGGTTGTCAAAGAGGTGCAAGTTTTGATGATCAATAGTTCCTTTTCTAGCATGTCCGGTGGGACCGAAAAACCTCGCTTGATTAGAAATTAGAAATATTTCTAAAATCAGGCCAAGGAAAGAGGCTAGAAATTTCATGCCAAAAATCCAAACAAGAGCATCCTTAAGGGGTCATTTTTTAGTACTTCCAATTACCTACCTCAATATCTAGGAGAAGACTTACAGGTTTTGTATCACCTGTAAGGAGTAACAGGGCAAGAAGTGAAAGCCCAAGATCTAGAGCCTTATCTACTCCACTTGGAGGCCAAAATTTTGAAATCAGAATACCAGTATACCCAATTCATAGGAATATGTTCTTAATGGCTCACATAGCTACCCCTACTCCTAGAAATTTCATAACCTGGGATAGTGGTAGTCTACTACAATTGCCTAAGCCCCCAAACGTATGGCCTGCCATACTTGCTAACGCCCTCAAGGCTATTCCAAAAGTTTTTGGAGAAGACTTCAAAACACCCTCTGAACAACTTCAAGATATAGTGGAGGTATGCAGGGTACATAACATAGTAGAGGAAAATATCACTCTCAGGTTGTTGGTCGCTTTGTTCAAAGGAAAAGCTCAAGATTGGTATCTATCTTTGGCTTTCAATTCTATCTGCTCCTAGGATCAACTCAGAGAGAGGTTGTTTAAGCGCTTCTCAGAGAAGGGAGATCACTCTTCTTTACTACATCAATTAATCACTATCATAAGAGCCCCGCAAGAGGCCATGAGCAATTTTAACACTAGGTTTCATAAAACTTAGCAAAGAACCCCTATAACTGCTTGACCCCTAGTTGTAATGGCATTCATGTTCTACCTAAAGGCTTTCAATTCAAACATCGCAGTTATGATAACCTCTATGGGAGGGGATATCTTACCTGATGCATATGATTTGGTTGTGCATGTGGAGAATATTTTGATTGATGTTGGGAAGCTCCCACCACGACCTTTGATGCATGTATTCAAAAAAATCTTTGGTGGTCCTCAAGAGGAAGCTACTCAAAGAACTTCCTCTCCACAAGTGTCGACATTGACTACACTGCAATCCATGTATGTGTACCCCACCATGCGGCCAAACACATCGGGCTCTTCCTCTATAGTAGTGGACATCAATGATATGAAGAGTTACATTCAGTCTTTTGCTAATGAGTTAGTCCTCATCAAATGACAATAAGTGGTGCCTCTGAAGTAGGCCACTCATACCTATCAAAGAGGAAGGCCATCCTATCAACATAACACATACCAAGGACTCTCCAAGGGAGGAGGTCAACGGACGGTGTTTGCAAACCAAATAGTTTCAATCACTATGCCACTATAGACAGTCAAAGACAACCAAAGTAAAGAATTAATCCCAAGCCAGAACAACCTGGCGTAAGAAAAGAACATATGGTACTTCTCATGTAGTGATAGTCACATGCCTCAAAATTTTCTAAGAGGAAATTTACAACAAAAGATAGTAGAACAAAGAAACAAGGGTGTGCTCTTGAATACGAAAGAATATCACTCTCCTAAAATGGAAAATTACCGCTTTAGAGTGCAAATGCAAGGAATGTCTTTAGAGCAAGAGCTGGATATTGCGCCTGACCAATCACTATTTTTGTGGATGGAGGAAGAATATGTAGTCTTCGCCAACGAAGATCTGACAACTAGTGCTCCACAAGTATAGTCAGACTACAACACGAGATCCAAAAGAAGGCTCACGGGAGAATACGTACAACAAGCTCTATTGCATCCATAGCTACATCAATTGCAGCTGCAAGAAAAGCAGGCTTCGTAGGCCATTGGCCGACCTACTCAATAGTCACAAACCCCATCATTGCCAGAGAAGGAGTTTGATAAGATACTGAGCCCATTCATGATGGATCATTTTCCCCCGAAGACAAGAGAGATACCACCATTTAAATCCAAGGTCCCGCCAGTTAGAATGCTCAATGTGGTGGCATAATTGAAGAAGGCACCTGGTAACATATTTCTATGGGATGTTATATCTATTCCTAAACAAAAGACGTTGCTCTAGGAGGCACTAAAGGAGAAACAAATATCGCAATTGAATGCAACTTCGTTGTGCAATCAAGATAAAGATAAAGAGCACGTGTCAGAACCTCAATCTTTGAAATCCATAGCCTATATAAACAACGTGAGAAACACAAAAGAGAAAGTGGTAAGAAAGCCAAATCCCACACCTTTCTTTTTGACTTTTATTGTTGGAGATAAGATTTTGCATAATAATATGATTGATTTGAGAGCTAGTACAACAGTCATACCAAAGCAAGTGGTCGATGCCCTGAAGCTTAAGTATGATCCCCTTGAGAAGGGAATCATGCAATTAGATGGGAAGAAGGTTCCAACCATTGGTTGTATTAAAGATCTACCTTTAACCCTCTTCTCATGTCCAATCCAAATGGTTACACAAGAAATAGTGGTGATATACATTCCTTTGGTCTTCAGAATGTGTCTTTCACGAGATTTCACCACAAATCTTGGCAAATATTTAGTGCTTGATTGGTCTCACCTGATATTAAGGATCAAGCATGGGGTGAAGATGAAAATCTTGTCTATATCTTTGCATCCAAAGAATATAGTGAACAACACATTCATATGCTTTGAAGCAACACATGCCTCCTTCTTGCAAAGGGAAAGGAACTATGTAGAGATGTTGGAAGACGGAGAAGACACAAGTGATCAAACCCCCGAAGAGAAGGTCCTCTTCAACCAATTCATTGAATCTGAACCGTTTAGAAACTTTCATGTGATGAGACTAGGTACCTATCTGATATTTAAAAATGATCAAGTATTTCCAAAATTGATAAAGAATCAGGAGGAATATGATGATCTGAGTGAAAATCGTATATGGACATTATGTTTTGATGGCACCAAATGCAAGGTTGATTTTGGAGCAAGTGTCTGACAAGTGTCCCCACTAGGATTAGAAACTCTCAAGGCTTTTCATTTTCAATTCCCATGCTCGAACAATGATGCAAAATATGAAGCCTTGGTTCATGGTTTGATTCTTGCAAAATGAATAGGCGTAAAAAGGATGCAAGCATTTTGAGATTTAGAGTTAGTTGTGAGCCAGGTCTGTGGGCAAGCGACTGCGAAGAATATAAGAATGAAGTCATAGAAACATTGAATATGGGATTTCATTGAAATTTTTGAAGCTTTTAATATACAATTCATTCTTCGATCTCAAAATAGTGTTGCCAATTAGATGGCTTCAATCAGTTCACAATTTGAATCAATTTCCAATTTAATAACGAAGTAGAATGCAGCACAGATCATCGTTCGACTAGCAATTCTTGAAAATGATAAAAACTAACAAGTATTTGAGGATGATATATAGATCTATTCCTTTTTACAAAAATTAGGAGAAGCTTCTGACCATTCACAACCAAAAACAAAATCTCCTAAAGAGCAAGTTATCTAGTTAAAAGTGTAGACACGTAAAATATACTAATTGATCTCATGCACTTGATCCCGATCAACTAACGTTGTTTCATCCTGCATCACCTCTTCATCTTATCATTAGTATTCGTCCCTTAATTAAATAAATAATCATTTATCTAATTAAGTCATCATCTCTTGTTAATTAAATAAATCAATTTTATTTAATTAATTTTGTAATCCCCCTTTAATTAAATAATACATTTTATTTAATTAAATCTCTAAAGTCATTCTATTCAATTAAATCAATCTTTATCCAACATCATCCCTCTTTAGTTAAATAAATCAAAATATTTATTTAATTAAATCTAAATCATTATTCCTCTCTTTTTGGTTTAAATTAATATAAAAATCTAAATCAAATTGTCAAATCAGCTAAATATCTCCTTAAATTAATCAAATCCTGATTAATTTAATCCTAATCATTCAAATCCTTTAGATTTTGCAACTTGCACAATTAAATCATTTATTTGATTTAATAATTCCCTATTTTCATTCAAAAAAAGGCATCTTTGAAGGAATATTCCCAAATTTGAATTCAAAAATGTGAGTTGACAAGTCCTTCCAACAAGGCATTTACTTCTTCTTACATGTCCTTACCTTGAGCCAAGTGGAATTTATTGCAATTTTCCCTTCCCTCTCACAAGTCATTTCAACAAATTTGAATTTCAAATTTGTGCATTTATTGGCACAATCCTCAAAACTTGCTCAACCCTCATCCTCTCACATGTTGACAAGTGGCATCATATCATTGGTTGAATCTTTGTCCCACATTGATCAAATTTGGACATCTCTTCAACTTATCAATCTATAAATAAAGAGCTTATATCCTTATTTCATCATCCACATCTCAAGCAAAGTTACTATGCTAAAATACTTAGCAATTCTCATCCATCTCATTAAATCATAGCTAGGTTTTTTGTAGATTTTAGCTTGGAGCATTCATCAATCTTCATCAAAGTGGATCACAATCTTCATCAAATCATCAAAGCTAGCATTAGAGTTGGGAAAGGGCCAATTTTCACTTCAAATTGGCACCAACTCCCTCAAGAGATCAAGAATTTACATTGCTTTCATAGGATTTAATCTCTTTTGTTGATTTCTCATTGTATTGCTTTCATTTTCCTATTTAGAGCATTGATAAATGGATTTCTTGAGGAATCATGTTTCTAACTTGCATTTCAATCTTCTAATGTGTTTAGTTTTGTTATGTTTTGCAGGTTCTAGTCTAGGATGCATGGTTCAGCGGTGCTAGAAGGATGGGCATGACATATTGGTGCTTGATTCTAACATTTTTTTTTAATTTTTGCCATTTTTTACAGTTATGTTCATAAATCCTCGTTTTAGCGCTTGTGATCACTGTTATAGCACCCTTGACCATTCTTTTAGTGCCCTTGATCATTCTTTTAGCACCCATGATCATTGTTATAGCACCCGTGACCATTCTTTTAGTGCCCTTGACTATTCTTTTAGCACCCTTGATCATTCTTGTAGCGCCCTTGATCATTCTTGTAGTGCCCATGATCATTGTTTTAGCGCCCATGAGTCAGTTTTAAAATGACCATATCTTGGTCATACGAAAGTCTTTTTGATGCTTTTTTTTTTGAAATAGGGTAGAATTTCGTAAGCTATCCAATGGTGTAGGTGTTTCTTAGCTATAAATTAGTTAAAATTTTCAAATTTGAATTTAAAGTAAAAACACATGATAACTTGGCTAAATTTTAGGGTGTTTTGGTTAATGATTCTTCTAACCCCTATATCCTTTTGTTTTTTTGATCTCATCTAACATTTTGATCACTTTTGCAGGTTGGAAATCGAAATCAAAAGAAAGAGGAGCATGGGGATGATATTTTGTCTAATCAAAGTGTTTTTTAACACTTAAGTGTTTGTTTAACACTTCTTCAAGAATTTGTCATCCTTTTCTTTCTTTAGGACACTAGCTTTCATTTGGGTTTAAAAAGGATTCTTTTTGTTTATTTCTTGCAAAAGGATTAAAAAGAACCTTAGGATCAACAACTTACTAGATTTCATTTATGGATTAAACAATTGAACAAATGTCTTTTCACTTGTGATTTGGTGCTCTAAAATGAACTCACACATTGCTTCAAGGGTTTAAAAAGAACAAGTGTAGCTTTGTTTGTTTGTGAAGGCTTACTTAGACTAAAGTCATTGGAAAAGGACGTATGCGCTTCTCTAGCGCTTTATAGCAATCTTGAGAATCAAAAGGTCTTTTCCATGACTTTGGGTTGAGATAAAGCAATCATCTCCACACTTCAATTTGGGCTTAAAATTGAACAAACTATTGTGCGAGTGTGAGTGGGGGCTTTGTTGTGTATATTCTCTCTCCTTGTTGCCTACAAGGATTGATCGAGTTACGAATATTGTTCTTCATTCACTTTTGTTTATCCTAGAGGGCCTGCCTTGGGGAAAAAGTACTCACCCAAGGGAACGACTCAACCGGTAACACTCTAAAGCCAAGAGTATTTCCAGCCGGGATATAAATGTGGATATTGGAAGAAACGCCAATATCACGCGGTTGACTCCGACAAGATGGATCCGAAAGGGGACTCTTGCCACGTTGGGTCAACTCCTACGAACGGAAAGTCCTTATTAAAACCCTTGTTTAGAAAAGGCCAAAATCCTATCTGTTTGTTGGTGCAAGAACGGTCGTTCTGAAGCCGCCCCACAATTTTACGGCTTTTAGTAGAGATGGAAAGCATGCCATGGGAGTTTCATGGGTGTTGGTGCTTGGCTGCCCCATATAAGTGAGTGTCGTGGAGGGGAGCCAGTGGGGTCAAGCATCTAACCATCCGCTAAAAGTAGGCGTAGCTGGACTTGTCCAAGTGGGGACTCAACAAACATTGTCTATCACATCCATAGGATTGTACATGCTTTTGGGTTACAAAAACACATGCTTGTTCGTAAACATTGGAAAACAAACACTTAAACATGATCATGCAAATTTCAAACCCCTTTTGATAGAGCAAATACCTTTTGACAAATTTAAGTGTTGTTGCTTCCCTTGGGATTATGTCCTTAGAGGTTTCTTAGCACTTGAATTTATATCGTCATTTGCTCTAACTAGGGTTAACCTAGGAAATCCCTTTGCCTCAATTTCTTGGAACTCCCACACAACACTTTGTGGGAAGAAAAGGAATTTTGACATAGGACATCTTTAGTTTGAAACATAATCAAGAAAGTGTATTTGGTAAAAAGAAGTCATTAAAAGCAAAGATAAGCAATTGAGCCCCACACATGTCTTTTCAATGATTTCTCACAAGGTCAAGATACAAAAACCCAAGAAAAAGAAACTTAGCCCAAAACAACATCAACAAAGACTCAAAAGGTTATATGATTTTAGAGAAAAGTTGTTGGCTAATTTCTATAGACATGCTTCAAGAGACAACCCCACTTTATATTCATTTTACTACACACAAATCCAAGATTGTTTCAAGGGATTGGATACCTTGCTTAGGGCATAACATGTTCTTCAATACCTTGGTCTTGTTAAACAAAAGTCTAAACTAGGGTCATTCTAAGATCAAAACAAACATTCATCCATCAAAAACATCATCAACCATAAACATCTCACCAACATTTTGAGAAAATCTTGACACAACTATGCTAGGCTCCTTTGGTAGACATCAAAACTTTTCAAACATGAGACTTTGAATTCTTCAAACATCAAACTTGTTCAACTCAAGTGTGTGAATGAATCCTTTTGCACATGCTTAGTTGAATTATCACTTTGTTCAAATTAATGGTGGATAGATGCATCCTTCTCCCATCACTAATTTGGATTATCTTTTGGTTAGCTTGTGAGTAGACACATCCTATTCTCACTTCTAAATCAAATTATCCTTTATGAGCATTAGTTATCTTTTTTAGATCATCATCCAAACATCTTGGGGATATCTCTTACTCAAACATCAACATTCAAAAGATAGAATTCAAAGTCTAAACATCAAACAAACATCAATCAAAGAAAACCCAAAGTACCTAGCATCGCATCAAGATTTTCAATACAAATTCAAAACATCCATTCTCATCCATATATCATACACCTTTCATCTTCACATCTTTTACACATCCTAGTTTGCTCTTTTATGGTTATGTATACCTTGGAATTTATCCTATTCTAATATGCAAAATAACTAAGAAATGTGAATGACAAAATACCAAGGACACCTCAAGATTAGCCAAAAGAGTGATAAACAATAAGGAAAATGGACAAAATAAGACACAAACGATTTCACCTTCCTTGCTGTTGATGTCTCCTTGATTGGCCCTTGCTTGGAATTGATTGTGTGCTCCTTAGATGATTGCTTGAGTAACTAAGATGCAAGATTCAATGTGCAATATGATCAAGAGAGATGGCTAAATGATGGCAAAGGATTGAGGATGTAATTTGGTAGCATGTAGTTATCAAATGGCTAAGTGTTCTCAAAATGCCCTTGAGGAGGGGGTATTTATAGAGGATCTTGAATTCTCTAGAGAATTCACTAGTCAAGATTGATCCAACAAGGTCAAGATGAAGGGCTATGGTGGTTTGAGAACCCACAAGCCCTCACATCTTGACATGTGGAGGATGAAGTGGCCAAGGGGATATGAGATGGAGATGAGTTGTCAAGAAGGTACATGAGGTGGAAAAAGGACATGCACCTTGGGGAGTGAGAAGATTTCCACAAAAAGGGATTTCTTGTCTGCAAGTGGGAGTGAAAGGGACATTTGAGGAATTTTGGAATTCCTCAAAAATCTACATGGGAAAAGGAAAGGTGGTTGGGGAAATAAGTGTGAATTAAAAATTCACATTCCTAGGAAAGTCTAAAAGATAAAAGATGGGCTCCAAAAATGTGGGACTTGGTCACATGTGGAGATTGTGACAAGTCCAAGGTTCTAGAAGCCTTGGAAGGATGGAATGTGAATTAAAAATTCACATATAAAGAGGGGAATCTAGGAAGAATAAAAAAGAATTAAAAATTCCTTGGGGAATGATTAGGTTTAATTAATCAGTAATTAGAAGATAAATGAGGATTAGAAGCCAACTTACAAAAGTTGGAGGATGTGACACATCCTAATCAAGGATTAGGCATGTGCACATCCCTAATGAAGAAATTAGGAGATGGATTAGATTAGATGAAAATGACATGTGAGGAATTAAATAAATGTAATATTTATTTAATTCATTTGATGAAAGGAGGATTAAAGAGGGTAAGGTATTTAATTATTAATTAAATACCTTAGGGATTTGGAATTAAAGATATTAATTAAATAATAGTAATATTATTTAATTAACTCGGATAAGAGGATGTTTAGACGAAAAGTGATAAATTTGGATAAATTAATTGTCCAAATTTGGATGTCTACATTTTGTCCCTCTTTGAGATGGTGCTATGAAGTAGCATCATTTCAAAGAATATTAAAATATAGAAACTAGAAGAAGATGGTTAGATTGGAAAAGATGCCCCAATCATCAAAGGGATGACTAGGAAGAAAGACGATGGGGGTGAAGATGAAGAGTAGGGATTGAGGATGCCCCCTCGAGAGGACATGCGAGTTGAAGAGAACACGTGTGTGCTCTCGAAATAGATGATGTGATGCAAAGGGAGATGAGGAAAATGATGCAAGGTGATGGGTAAAAGAGAAGGAGAAGCGATAGGAGATGGATGAAGCACAAATGGATTTCAAAAGGTGATGTTGCCCCAGTCAAAGGACAGGCCAAAAGGGGTCGATGATGGATGGAGTGTTGTCAATGAAGGAATGAAGGATCTCGAAACAACACGAGGATAGGGAAGGATACATCCCACTGAGTGGTATTGATGAGGGAAAGATACATCCCAAAACACCATGAGGATAGGGAAGGATACATCCCACTGAGTGGTATTGATGAGGGAAGGATACATCCCAAAATACCACTAAAGGATAGGGAAGAATACCTCCCAATGATGATGATGAAAGTGTTGTTGATGAAGGAAGGATACATCCCAAAAAAACACCATAGGGATAGAGAAGGATACTAATAGATGATGATGAAAGTGTTGTTGATGAGGGAAGGATACATCCCAAAACAACACCATAGGGATAGGGAAGGATACTAATGGATGATGATGATGATGGGTCAAGGCTGGTAGCGAGACTGTGGACAAGACCAAGGATTTGATTAGGTGATTTGTGCGAGATTGAACAGATGAGGAGGAGAGTGATATGTGAGATGGAGAGAAGGATCATAAGATTTGGTTTGATATCCAAAGATTTGGACTGTAGCTGGACGAAAGTTCAGATTAGGGGTTTGATTAAGCTCATATTGGGATAAGATTAAAGCTCAAAGGATGATTGGATTGAACACTAGAATGATTGAAGGATATGATTGGATTGATTCTACACCGAGTTCTGGGGTTTAAAGGGCGTAAAGTGTTGACAATCAAATTTTTCCCGATTTGGCAATTTTCAAAAATTGTCAAATTTTGCCATTTTAGGAAACCTCATGGATAGACTTTTGGGAGTCCAAATTTTTTCCAAGAAATACCCAATATTGAGATAGGATGAATTGCCAACTAACATTCCAAATTTGAGATATGCATTTCGAGTTATGAGTGAAAACAAATTTTCAAAATGTTGGAAAAAAACACTAAATTGGGATTTTGAGGGTCAAGATGAAAGTTTAAGGCCCCAAAAATGGGCCAAAACGGGTTCCAACGGCTTTCAAAGAAACCCATTGGAAATCCACTCGTTATTGCGTAAAGCAACTACCCGTCAAATTTCAACTTAAACGGACACTTGAGCCAAAAGTTATGGCCTCCGGAAGTGTCGGTGTAAAAATCAAAAATCAATTTTGAAAATTTCAAGACATGGGTTTTGTTGGCGGAGGAAAATTAGGAAATGGGTTGGGATCGGTTTTTTGAAAAAGAGAGTAAAAATGCATTATAGGGGGTAGCCTGCAAAAGGTTGAGTGGGTGCCGCCTCATATGGGCGGCGCAAACCGGGGCAGACCGCCCCTGCCCTCCCGGAAGGCCATGCCCACGGGCCCACGCAGCCCCGCAGGGCGGAGCCGCTTGGGGCGTGCAGCCGACCTGCAGGGCTCAGTGTGGGTGCGCCGGCCGGCCACTAGGCCAAGCGAGTGGCACCCCTGCAATTTGTGGAGCCCCTAACGGGGGCTGGTGGAGCCACCCCAAGAGGCTAGAAACCAACCCAACGGGGGGGCAAGAAAAGAAGAATGCAAGATGTAAAAGAAAGGATGAAGAGATAGGAAAAAAGATGGAGGGATGGGGGATATATGCAAGATGATGAAATGGAAAATGAAATGCAATCCTAATGCAATTTTCCATCTTCGGAGCACTGATTTTTGCTATAGCATAAGACATAAGATGCCAGGGTATGAAGAACCAAGGCGAATTAGTGTCTAATGCATAAAACAAACACAATAGACAAAAAGACTATCCCAACACCCCAAAGTCGCGAAGACCTTGGTCGGGCCAGGTATTGAGATAACCACAAGCACAAAAGGATGCCCCAGCATAACACAAGACCTCGAGGATCTTGGTGGGTACTACTTGGGACAACCAAGATGACACAATCAAACAAAAAAGAAAGATATGCCCCTATGTTGACCAATCAAAACACACCATAATATGAGGGATTATGGCGGCCTTGACAAGTGATGATAGGGAGCTCAAAGGATAAACAAAATCCAAAAGCATCGAAAGATCACAATCAATTTCAAATGTCTTTTGCCATAGGATCAAGGGGATAGATGGGATTGATGAGGTCTGTTAGGAAGAATGCATCCTGTTGAGACTGAAGATGATGGATACTAAACTAAAAGATCGTTATGATGGGGGATGTTCAAAATCGATTGGATCTCATGATACAAGTGGATCTCGTTTGTTAAGAACCAGTTAGATAAAGGCATAGCTTGATGGCACGACACAAGGAAGACAAGACATGGGACTAACACACCCTAAAGACCTAGGGGCTCGAGGGCCGATCAAAGATTAGCCTTGCCTACGTGAAAGCACAGAGCCCTCGTAGTTCAGTGAAAGGTGGATGACTGACCAAGATGGAGACCTTGATGGATGGTAAAGATAGGATGGACAAAAGGAGAAAGACCGATGATAGATGATAGAAGAGTAAAGTGGACAATGAAGATCGATGATGGAACCCCGGGGGCGGATCAAATGATCGACCTTGCCTACGTGAAAGCGCAGGGGCAACGTAGTTCGACAAGACCAAAGGAAAACAATGGATAAAGGATGATAAGATGATAGGATAAGTGGATAAAAAGATGGGACCGATATGACAAGCTAGGATAGACTTGGTGGATTGGATAGGATGATGACGATCACATAAAGCTCAGGGATGGGATAGTTATCCAAAGCATTAAGATGACTTGGGAGGATGATATGATAGATAGATGAGTGATGAAAAGTGATAGGAGATTGGAAAGATGTGCAAGAGAAGCAAGGGTGATGATAATGGCATTGGGTTGCTTGGGGGGAGGCCTATAGCCAGATACCAATGACAAGGGATTGTGAGATGGGATGGGATGGGATGAGGATAAAGATGGAAGATTGAATAAAGATATAGGGATGGGGGAGGGGAGGGATTGTTTGGATGGATGAGAATATAAGAATTGGGAGATGAAAGGGATGCTAGGATAGATGGATATGAAGATACAGATTGGGAGATGAAAGGGATGCTAGGATAGATGGATACGAAGATACGGATTGGGAGATGGAAGGGATGCTATGATAGATGGATAGGGAGATGAAGGGATGTTGTGATAGATAATGTCTCCAAGGACTATGTTACAAAGGAAGCAAATGCCCCCACTCTAGATATGTCATATATGAGGAGGCATGAGGGATAGAAGACAAGTGGATGGGAAGATAAATGAGATAACTAGATGAGGATAGGATGGGTGGCTAAGGAATATGATAGAGCATGGATGAAGGGAATGTATACCAATAGGTGTCCAAAGCATGCATAGCTAGGTGCCCCTATTTTGATCAAGATCACAAGAAGGATGGAGGGAATGGGAGATAAATGGGATATGATGGTAGGATGCGGAAGATAGGTGGGATGGGGGGATTTATGAAGAGGACGGATAACAGGAAGATGGGTGCATAGCTGGAAGCATAGCGGATGGAGGGAACGCATATCAAGAAGTTGCCCCCAAGTGCAGATGGGGATTTACGCATGACGCCCGTTTGCCAGGTTTTCATCATGGTACTTATCCAAGGCACTTGTTTACCAAGTTTTCACCATTGGACGAATTATTTCTCTTTACTATTTTATTTATTTATTTATTTATTTTATAATTTTTGTGGATTTTTGGACTTTTTTTGAATTTTTGTGGATAGCAAGGGGATGAAAATGGATAAGGATAGGGATGTGGATAAGGGAATTTAGAAGATACATGATAAGGATATGGATGAAGGACTCAAGCATCAAGTTCTATATGAGGTAGTAAGAGCCCATGTTCGAACTGACTATTGGATGTTGGTACAACCTTATGAGGATAAATGGATTATGTAAGAGGATGAATTAGGGGGATTTGAGATGGGAGATTCGTGGAATAATGGATGGGATGCTGCAAAGGGTATGGATGGAATGATGGGGTGGATATGTGATGGGGAGATGTGTTCAGGACCAACATTGGCACATGTGGTGAAAAGATAAGAGGATTAAGGGATGGGGAATGTGGGGATAATGGGGGAGATGGAATGGTGAATTTCAGGACATAGGGACCCAAAACAAACTTAGGAGATGAAAGGGGTGTATGATTAGCTTTTGGATTAGCGACTTTGGATGTTCTTACTAATTTTTCATGTGATGGCATTGCATCTTTTTTCTTTGGGATCCACATGGTTTTGATCTTTGCTTTGGTGGGCCTTTGCGGCCTATAGATTTGAGGTAGATTTAGATTTTTGTTCTCTTCACCACGTCTTTTGGAGGGGACGTGAGGGGCCTTAGATTCATGTGGATGCTTGGATTTATGCATTTTTTCTTTAATAGCCAAAACGCTTTTAGTAGCAATGGGATGAGTGTGAGGAGATGGATGATGTGGAGCGATGGGGATAGGAGTATGGGGATTATGTGTAGATGGAGGATGTTTAGGTAAGTGCCTTTGTTGATCTTGACTATGGGGTATGTGAGAGGGATGTTTATGATGGATGAGATGGATAGGTGATGAATGGATGAAAGGATGGATAGGACGAGATGGAGGAGGCGAGTTTGGGATATAGGAGCCCAAAATAGATGTAGGACCTGAAGGAAACAAGGGCATAGTAGATGGAGGATTGGAGATGGTAGATGGAGGGATGTAAGGACCCAAAATGGATGGAGCAGATGAAGGAGGAAGATGGACGGTTGTTTTGAGGTGATACGATAGAGGAGGAGGGATGGCCACATATGATCTGGTGGGGCGATGGGAAGAGCCGATATTTCTTTTGGAAAGGCTTGTTGAGGACGTCTAGAGGTTGTACCAACATTTTTGGATTGCGAGTCATGAGTAGTACATCCAAGACCTTGCGGATACAAATGTTCTTTAGCTTGGATGGGCTCTATAATACCTTGCTCATGAAGGCCTAAACCTTTTCCTTGATAGTTCATTCTCTTGAGTATTTGATCTAGGACAGGATTTTTGTTATTCTGGAAGAATGATGCGAGTTCATTATTAGGTGGAAGAGGAGGGTTGGTGTATATGCTTTGTTTTTCTTCTGCGAGGAGACCACCATGGAGGAATGTGAGAGGACCAAGGGGATATGCAAGCGGTGTGGGGATAGTATTTTTAGGCGATGATGGGGGATCATGAGAAGGAGATGATGGGATAGCAACATCAGGAGAGGGAGTAGGGGCCATGATAGGATCTAGATTTGTGGTAGTAGGCTCATGCGATGGAGATGGAGATGGAGCAGTGGAAGCTTGAATGACAAGGGGATCATGGGATGGAATGGATGGGTGACTGTGATCTTGAGGTGGACTAGATGGGATGGTAGGGTCTTGATCTAGAGAAGGGGATATGCTGGCATGCTTTGGATTAGACTCTTCGCATGAATCATCTTGTGTGGATGGCATGATAACAGACTCTTGTTGGGACTCTTCAAGTGGGGAAGATGGGGGGATGGAGGATTCATGAAATTTATTGGAATGGGTTTTGGTGCTAC
This sequence comes from Sequoia sempervirens, assembly GCA_007258455.2. Classification (NCBI taxonomy): domain Eukaryota; kingdom Viridiplantae; phylum Streptophyta; class Pinopsida; order Cupressales; family Cupressaceae; genus Sequoia; species Sequoia sempervirens. Next base: position 32,205 of record VDFB02160080.1, read on the forward strand.
TAGGAGTGGGAGGAGTGGATTGGATTTGGGTGGATCTAGGAGTAGAGGGAGTGGATTGGAATTGGGTGTCTTTAACAGATTCGGTGGTTCTTGGAGTAGGAGATGGGGGTTCAATGGTTTCAATGGTTTGAGCAATACTAGGGGTGGTAACATCAATAATAGGTGTGGTAGGGAGAAGGATCTCATCACTAGTGACCGTGGATAATGGCGCTAAATGGCATGGTTCCATGACTTCAAGATGTGGATTTGGGGATGGCTTCTTTGTAATGAGTCCTTGGAGAACTTCTGAAATGAGAGACTTGCATATGGTTGGCTTGGCTGGGGTGGTAGAAATGGATGAGGGATTATGGATTGGTGGACAAGGGTTAGATGGAGGAATGGGATTGAATGTAAGACTATGAGTAGATGGGGGATTAGAATTGGATGGAGGACTAGGAGTAGATGGATGAATGCGATTGGATGGAGGACTAGGAGTAGATGGAGGACTAGGATGGGATGGATGAATAGGATTGGATGGAGGACTAGGAGTAGATGTATGAATGGGATTGGATGGAGGGTTAAGGTAAGGATATTGGAGTGGTGAATTAAGATAGGGGGACGTGGATTGTGGATTAGGACAAGAGGATATAGGTGGTGTAGTGGGACAAAAGGATGTGGGGGATGGATTATAATAAGGGTATTGGGATGGTGGATTAGGATGAGGATATGTGGATGTAGAATTAAGGTAAAAGGGTGTGGATGTAGTATTAGTATGGGAAGATTGGGAAAGAGGATTACAATAGGGGGACATGGATGGGGAATCGTAATAGGAGTATTGGGATGGAAAATTAGGATAAGAGGATGTAGATGTTGTATAAGAGGATGATATAGACAGACATGACAAATATGGGGATGAAGAAGATATTGGATATCCATTGTCAAAGGTGGCATAAGGAGCATGATTAGGCATGGATGAAGACATAGCAGGATAACTAGAAGGGGTGATTGGATTGTGGAAAGTGGATGGAGAAAGCTTACTAGTGATGATAGCATCAAGGGGATCTATGTCATATTCTTCTTGATCGACAATACTTTCGTTATCGTCGTCCATGTAATTAGGGTTTCCCTTGACTACTATTGATGGAGGATGAGGATTCATGATGGTGAAAGGATAAAGAGGACGGATAAAAGATTTTGAATGGGAACGGATTAAAGCTCAAATCGGGATTTTGGTCAAGCTCAGATCAAGATTGGACAAAAGCTCATATTAGGATGATTAGATGGGATTGCTTTTGATTTTGATGGGATTCGGTAGACAGATGATTGGATCGGGTAGATGATTTGATGAATTTGTTTAAAGTACTAGATCAGTTTGATTGGATAGGATCAAATGATTAGATGATGTTGATTGGATAATTGTGATTGGATGAAGATGATTGTATGTATCTGATTAGAGGAATGGATTGGGGTGCTTGGATTGATTATTTTATTAGAGGAATGGATTGGTTTGATTAGATAGGAAGAAACAAAAGGTACCACTAGATAGAGCTCAAAAAAATTGAGCAATTTTGGTTTTTGGACGAAGTCGATCCGATGCACGATTCGTAAATGATGGCCCTAGGAAGTTAAATGGGCGTAGTCAGCATTCTGCAGTAAATTAGGGGCGTAGTCAACTTTCTACAGCAAATCAGGGGCATTGACAGCAAAATCAGGGGCGCTGCCGCCTTTCTGCGGTAAGGCAGAGGGCGCTGCCGCCTTTCTGCAGTAAGGCAGAGGGCGCTGCCACCCTTCTGCAGTGGACAAAGTTTGGTTTTGATAGAAATGGCTATGGCAAGGACGCAAAATGATAAAGTAAGGCCAAAGTATCAAAAATTTCATAGATTTTTCACAAGGGAACACTTCAAGCAAGCACAATCCTATGATTAATATTAATGGTATGGCAAGGCAAAGTCTTAATCTAGAATGCACAAGGCTTCTAGGGAGTCCTCGATATACTCTCGGTATGTGAGGCACAACCGTGAACACCAGTCTGTTACAAGTGTGAGTCGGGAACCCCAGCGAGATACTGATTGGCTCGGACCAACTCTTCACGTCTATCTAGGTATCACCCTAGCTTTGACGCTCCGCCAATTATGACATGACTGGATTGGGGTACAACTTTTGTTCTCCCCCCTTTATATACCCCACCGGTACGCGTGGTTGGAATCGTCCCTTGGGGTGATAAAATCCCCAAGCAGGTCCCACTAAAAAGAAGACACTAACCATTTCCAACTACTCCCCAGGCTCACACGAAGTGCAAGGGGAAAGTGAAAATAAATCAATGCCCCCTTGGGTAACACAAAAATAAACAATCGCAGCAAACAATGAAGTTTTATTCCCCCTAATTAGACTATATTCTAAAACAACAAAGATAGTTTTTGAAAATATGATCAAATAGATGATCCTGCAAGCAAATGTTAGTTGTCTTCTTCTTCGTTCTTGATCAATCACGCCCTAATATGCTACAAAATGTTAGCAAAAAGCAACAATATTCTTTCCAAAACAACGTTAGAGAGTTGTCACGTGAAAACAGCAAAAAACTAGAGCAAAAACGAAGCCAAAATACCTATTTTACCTTCCAAACTATGCTGTTTTGGGGCCCTGCTATCTTTCTGTGGGGGCGCTGCCACCTTTCCATAGCGGCGTTGCCACCTTTCTGCGAGGGCCCTGCCGCCTTTTTGCAGGGGCGCTGCCGCCTTTCTGCGAGGGCGCTGCCGCCTTTCTGCAACAAACTTTGTCAGATTTTTAACAAAAACATAAAGTTGTGCCCCTCCCACTGCAAGAAAAGTGTTAGAAAAGCTTCCTAGATATATCCCTAATGACAGCAAACGTGTTAGAAAAAGATAAACTTTCAAATGCGGGGCGCTGCCGCCTTTTTGCAATGGCCAAGAGGGCGCTGCCGCCTTTCTGCGGTAAAGCAGAGGGCGCTGCCGCCTTTCTGTGAACTTTTCCTGCAAAATTCTTAACCAAAAGGGACGTTAAATACAAGAACCCGTTTGTGGGTCCCACCGGGCGTGCCAGAAATATATACCTTGGAATTTATCCTACTCTAATATGCAAAATAACTAAGAAATGTGAATGACAAAATACTAAGGACACCTCAAGATTAGCCAAAAGAGTGATAAACAATAAGGAAAATGGACAAAATAAGACACAAACGATTTCACCTTCCTTGTTGTTGATGTCTCCTTGATTGGCCCTTGCTTGGAATTGATTCTGTGCTCCTTAGATGATTGCTTGAGTAACTAAGATGCAAGATTCAATGTGCAATATGATCAAGAGAGATGGCTAAATGATGGCAAAGGATTGAGGATGTAATTTGGCAGCATGTAGTTATCAAATGGCTAAGTGTTCTCAAAATGCCCTTGAGGAGGGGGTATTTATAGAGGATCTTGAATTCTCTAGAGAATTCAATGGTCAAGATTGATCCAACAAGGTCAAGATGAAGGGCTATGGTGGGTTGAGAACCCACAAACCCTCACATCTTGACATGTGGAGGATGAAGTGGCCAAGGGGATATGAGATGGAGATGAGGTGTCAAAAAGGTACATGAGGTGGAAAAAGGACATGCACCTTGGGGAGTGAGAAGATTTCCACAAAAAGGGATTTCTTGTCCCCAAGTGGGAGTGAAAGGGACATTTGAGGAATTTTGGAATTCCTCAAAAATCTACATGGGAAAAGGAAAGGTGGTTGGGGAAATAAGTGTGAATTAAAAATTCACATTCCTAGGAAAGTCTAAAAGATAAAAGATGGGCTCCAAAAATGTGGGACTTGGTCACATGTGGAGATTGTGACAAGTCCAAGGTTGGTCACATGTGGAGATTGTGACAAGTCCAAGGTTCTAGAAGCCTTGGAAGGATGGAATGTGAATTAAAAATTCACATATAAAAGAGGGGAATCTAGGAAGAATAAAAAGGAATTAAAAATTCCTTGGGAATGATTAGGTTTAATTAATCAATAATTAGAAGATAAAAGGATTAGAAGCCAACTTGCAAAAGTTGGAGGATGTGACACATCCTAATCAAGGATTAGGCATGTGCACATCCCTAATGAAGAAATTAGGAGATGGATTAGGATTAGATGAAAATGACATGTGAGGAATTAAATAAATGTAATATTTATTTAATTTATTTGATGAAAGGAGGATTAAAAGAGGGTAAGGTATTTAATTATTAATTAAATACCTTAGGGATTTGGCAGAATTAAAGACATTAATTAAATAATAGTAATATTATTTAATTAACTCGATAAGAGGATGTTTAGACGAAAAGTGATAAATTTGGATAAATTAATTGTCCAAATTTGGATGTCTATAGGTTCAAACAAGATCACAACACAAGAGGAACATGGAGTTAAATCAAGAAACATCAACCACAAGTGATCTAAGCCAAAACATTCCAGAAATCCAAGACACACCACTTCCAAACCTCACTATCACTACACACGATCCACAAAAAGAGGTCTTGGTGGAAGACATCACACCAACAGAACTAAGTGAGGAAGAAGTTCTTGAGATGCTCAAACAACCAAAACTACAAAAGTTTCTTCGCGCAATGACTAAAATAAATCCATCAATTCTCAACACTATTGAGGATGCGCTTCTTGTACCAAATGACCAAAACACCCTTCCACAATTGACCACTTCCATTACCACCATAGAACCTACTATCAATGAGGATGATACCCTCTTCAACACGCATCAAAATCCACTTTACAACCCACTTGGATTTATCGATACATCTGAGGTTCCTTACCATACCACCTCATCATTTTCCCTTGACACGCAAGTGTCTAGACCTTTGGTACAAGCAAGCTCATCCGAAATAGAGAGACCTTATGGATTTGTCTCTTCATTTGCACAAGAAAATTTTCCACCATTCAAACCATTCACACCTCCCACCACGTCAACACCATATTTTGGTTTAGGGATCTCCCCTTTACCTAAACTTCCACCTTTCCCTAACATAAATCACCCCATCCAAATCAATTCATCCAACCAAGGGGGTACATCACATATTTCAAACACACCATCCACATCAAACCAACGCATGATAGCTAATCAAAATATGGTCTCTCAAAGACCCACTATTTCGCTCATCTCTACCATTCCTACCACTTCACCTAGTCCCACCATTCCTATCACTTCACCCATCCCAAATGCACCTATCACCACATTCACTCCAACCACTACATCCACTATACCTCAAACTTCCACTACCCCCATCACACCCCTTACATCGCAACCTCCCACCACCACCATCGCTCTAAGCGCATCTCAAACTCCCACCACTCCATCCAACACAATTCCGATCCCACCACCACCACCATTGTGACCAAGCCAAGTAAGCCATTACAATGCTGCATTCAAAGCATACCAACAATTGCTCCAACAATATCAAACAATTCAGCACGCACCTATAGCCACACACGCTTCTCAAGCTTCACAGCAAAATCAAGCTCAAACATCGTTGCAACAACAACAAGCACAACAAGCGGCACAAGCCCAAGCTTTGTTGCAACAACAACAATGAGCTACACAAGCTGTACAAGCCGCACAAGCTGCTCAAGTTGCACAAGCCGCACAAGTTGCTCAAGTTGCAAAAGATGCCCAAGATGCCCAAGCACGAGTGCAAGCACAAGCGCAGTACTTCACACAACAACAAGCAACCCAACAACTCGCATATCAGCAAGCGTTAGAGCAATACCAAGAGCAACAAGAAGCAACACAGCAAGCCCTAGCTGACCAACAACAAGCATTGTTGGACCAACAACAACAAGCACAACAACAAGCTCTATTAGCACAACAACAAAAAGATCAACAACAAGCATTGTTGAAAGCATACATGGCACAACAAGCAAACATTCCACCCATTCAAACACCCACTCCACCCCCCATAACACCTTCATTCCACCTCCTGATCCACAATTGGATGTCACGACACAAATAAAATTTCTGTCACAACAAGTGCTTGACCTTCAATCAGGAAGGACACCAAAACCACAAAAAAACCTATGCCCTTATCCATTTGATAGGAGCGTAGAAATGAAACCGTTCCCAAAAGGGTTTGAGATCCCTAAATTTGACAAATATCGTGGAATGGGTAACCCTGAAGATCACATCAGGGAATTCCAAGTACATTGCATGGAGGTGGCTTACGACAAAACGTACTTGATGAGATTATTCCCAAGAATCTTGGCTGGAAATGCTATTGATTGGTTTTCTCGACTTTCTGGAATCAAAAAATTATAGGAAATCATAGATGCCTTCATACAAAATTATTCCTTCAACACTCCCATGGAGGTTAGCTTACAGGAATTATCAGCTCTCAAACAAGGGAAAAATGAATCATTTGGTGCTTTCTTACAACGATGGCGATCCAAAGCTAATCAAAGCAAGTGGTCCATGCCTGAAAAGCAACAAGTGGGAACTATCATTGTGAATCTTGATGGGCCCTTGGCCTTCCACCTCAAAGTGAAAAACATCACCACTTACGACCATTGATCCCTAGGGTGCTCAATATTGAACAAGCCCTTGCCACACAGGGAGAAACTTCATCATATCAAGAAGGCCACTTATCATCCAGTTATCATGACAAACTACGAACATGGGAAAAGAATCGTAATGTAACCAACGATGGTGTTGTTGATGCCAAAGTTGTCATTAGTGCCCCACGGAAGAACAATCCACCATCCCAACAACAACAACACCAAAATACCAATCAAAGCAATCAACAAGTCAATACTATGGTCCAACCATCCCATAACCAAAACACAAACAACACTGATAATCAGGGAGGACCACAGCAAAACAAGTTCTTCCCCAAACGAAAATACACACCCCTTGGGGAACCTGCTGAAGCAAACATGAAAAGATTGGTAGATGAAAATTTGATAACGGTCCCTACACATGATAATTATCAAGAACCATCGGTCAAACCACCATGGTATAATGAGAATTATCTTTGCGACTTCCACAAACTCAAGGGACACACAATAAACAACTGCATGAGGCTCAAAAATATAATTCAAGACCTCATAGATGACAAAATCATAGATGTGGAAGCACCATCAGGAAACAAAGATCTCAATATTTACATGAATCCGATGCCGAATCATGGCAACAAAGGAAACAAAGATCAAGACAAAGGAAAAGGGGCTTATAAAAATGTCAACCACACATACGAGGGTGTTGTCGCTTGTTTAGACAAGTTTTGTGGAGTCATCACCATCAAAGGGGCCCAAGCCGATTGTGGAGTCACCACAAGAGGTGGAAAGGTTACCATTGCAGCACCATCCCAACCAAGCAGAAATTCCACATCCAATCCAAGGTCTAACCCTAGTGGCTATAATGTCTTGGATCAATTGAAAAGAACCCCTGCACATATCTCCATCATGGAGTTACTCAAAATCTCATTTGCACACAAAAAGATTCTAGAAGAAGCTTTGGCGTCATCCACTATCCCCGCAGATCTAGATGCAGAACAATTAATATTCCAAGCTATGGTCGCAAGTATCACCACACCTAACATTCTTACATTTTCTGAACAAGACTTCCCCGCACAACCATCTCACAACCGTGTGCTTCATCTGGAGGCGTACGTAAATAAAAAGAAAGTCAAGAGAGTCTTGGTGGACGGAGGTGTAGGCTTAAATATTTTCTCCTTGAAGCTTCTAAAGAATTTGAACATTTCAGAGGACTCAATTGACAAAGGAAAAGGCATCACAATAAGAGCATATGATGACCAGGAAAGGGTATCCCAAGGCACCATTCAACTTCCTATCCAGGTTGGACCCGCCATCATGCAAACCAACTGTCAGGTCTTGGACCTCGATTTACCATACAACATTCTCCTAGGGCGACCATGGATACATGCAATGTAAGCTGTAGCTTCAACCTTTCATCAATGTGTGAAATTCACACATGAAGGTCAAGAGGTTACTATCCATGGAGATCCTGAGCCATTTGCCTACTGCAAAAATCTAGAGGCAAAATACTACAAGATCCCGCAAGTACCCAAGAACGATGAAGGCCCATCAACACCTTACGTGGATCCCGCCACTCTCACTTCTGTGACAGAGACACCCTCCACCCCCGCCATCCCCACCTTTTCTGATATCAAAGTTATAATACAAGATGATGGTTGTGGAAACTATTCAATGCCTAAGAATGCTTTTGTAGTAGGAGAGCTACCACAATCTCCTAGATCAAGAGGACGACCACAATCACAAGAAGCTTCAACATCTCAAAGCTCCTATGAACGAAACCCCACCTTCACAAGTGTAGGAGATCTTGGTCAAGAAACATTAGAGGGGGACCTATCTCATCTCCTCTATCGAGATGATATACCAGCGATTGAATTGCCTATGGACGAACGAAACAAAGGTATGAAGATGATGCTCTCGATAGGCTATAACCGAAACCAAGGGTTAGGCCAAGATAATAATGGGCGTGTAATACCCATTATACCTGAGAAGCAAATAAAAAATCTTGGCATTGGTCATCCTAATCCTAAGGTAACTGTACTTGGTCGAGGTGCCCATGGTAGACAGAACCGAATGCCTCCTCAGGAATCTGCAGCTACTCCACAATCCTCCATGACTTTAGGAATGCCCACTGATTTAAATAAGTCACCAAAAATAGGATTACCTTTGTTGTTTGAGGATACTAACATCCTTATGATTAGCACCTTGTCTTATGAGTCTGAAAACAAAAGCAATGAAATCCGATTAGTCTATCCCCAACTGATTGATTACGACCAACGAGGACCACCAATTCTTGACATGTTTGAAAATGATGAGGCGCTCTCAGAATTCATGGGACTTAGGGATAACATTCCATGTGGGGATCATAAGGAAGGTTTTATCATAGAGATGGATACACATGCATACTATGGAGAAATGATTGAATCCCTTAGTCACCAAAATAAAAAATTGAGAATAATCTCCAAGTCCTTGAGTGAAAACCACCTTGTGGCACTCTCCAACTCTGAAAAAGTAAAAAGAAAGGATGCATCCAATGGTGAAAACCTCTCTGAGCCACCTTAGGATGGAGGATTCAATCTTCCTCTTATAGCTATACACCAAGAAAAGTTAGTTATGCTAGCAGAAAAGTGCAACCCCATCAATCTAGGAACACAAGAAACTCCTCATATTACATTCTACGCTAAGTCATTATTATGCAAAGAACAAGAGGAGTTGGCTACCTTCTTAAAGGAGAAGAAGATAAACTTTGTGTGGACCTATGCTGATATGCTAGGATTGGATCCATAGGTAGTGGTTCATCACTTGGCAATCTATCATGAAGCTAAACCTATAAAACAAAAGTTGAGAAAGATGCACCCACAGATTGCTCTATTAGTCAAGATGGAACTCCAGAAACTATTAGATGTGGGATTCATACGAACAATCACCTACCCTGAGTGGGTCTCCAATCTAGTATCGGTTTCAAAACCAACTGGGGGCATAAGAATCTGTACGGACTTTAGGGACTTGAACAAGGCTTGCCCAAAAGATGATTTCCCGTTGCCTAACATTGATATGATTGTAGACATGACCGCGGGGCATGAGATGCTTTCCTTGATGGATGGATTTTCAGGCTACAATTAGATAAGAATTGCAGAGGAAGATCAACATAAAACATCTTTCACTTGTCCTTGGGGAACATACTGTTGGAACCTAATGCCATTTGGCTTAAAGAACGTCGGGGCCACATACCAAAGGGCCATGACACTAATATTCCATGACATGATCCACAAAACAGTTAAGGACTATGTCAATGACATCCTGGGAAAATCCAAAAAGAGGAAGGATCATATATCAGTCTTGAGTGTTATCTTTGACAGACTAGAAGAATACAAGGTTCGTTTGAATCCCAAGAAGTGCGTCTTTGGCATACAATTAGGAAAGTTGTTGGGCTACATAGTGTCAATGAGAGGCATTGAGATTGATCTAGCAAAAGTGAAAGCAATCCTTGAGATGGAAGCACCAAGGAATCTAAAACAACTGAGAGGCCTCCAAGGAAGGCTCCAATCCATTAGAAGGTTCATAGCACAACTGGCAGACAAGCAGAATCCGTATTCACACCTACTCCATAAGGGGGTAGAATACAAATCTGATATAAAGTGTGAAGAGGCATTTAACAAAATCAAGGAATATCTACTGACACCTCCAGTGTTAATGCCACCTATCCCAAAGAAGCCATTGATCTTATATTTGTCAGCAACAATAGCAGCCCTTGGAGCTCTCCTAGCTCAACATGATGAAAATGGAACAAAGAGGGCCATCTACTATATCAGCAAGACAATGGTCGGTCATGAGCTAAATTACTCCTTCATCGAAAAAGCTTGCCTCACAATAGTGTTTGCATCCCAAAAATTCAGACACTACATGTTGGCACACAAGATAAAGCTCATTGCAAAAATTGATCCCCTCAAGTATCTCTTATCCAAGGCAATGCTCACAGGCAGAATGGCAAAATGGGTGATGATACTATCAAAGTATGACATCGAATATGTGGAAAGAAAAGCCATTAAAGGTCAAGTTATTACAGATCAACTAGTAGAAGCACCCATATATTCTGAGAATCCTCTTGTATCTGAATTTCCAGACGAATCCATCTTTAATCTCAATGTAGCCGATCACTAGAAATTATAATTCGACGGCTCATACACATAGCACAGATCAGGAGCTGGTATCTTCTTCATCACCCCCCAAGGGGACTGCATACCACAGTCATACAAACTAGCATTCCCTTGCACGAACAACATAGCGGAATGCGAGGCTTTGACTATAGGTCTCAGGATAGCAGTGCAATGGAATATCATAGCCCTCAAAGTCTACGGAGACTCTCAGTTGATCATAAATCAAGTCAATGATGAATATCAGACTAAGGATGACAAGCTAACTCCATACAAGAAATTGGTGGAGACTCTCAAGGAATCCTTCATTGACATAACATTTGAGTAGATTCCAAGAACCAACAATAGAGCCGCTGACGCCATGGCTACAATTGGGTCTCTAGTAGACATCCCTCACAACGTGCCAAAATATGAATTTCTGATCGATCAGCTTCTCGTTCCCACATTTGAGGTACCAGAATTGGAATATGTGTGTGAAATCGTCGGTCCTAGCGATCCTTGGTATCATGACATCTATACATATCTTCGAATAGGAGTCTTACCCGCTGACCTACCATCGAGCCTAAAACGAACCTTTATTAAAAAGGCATCTAGATTTGTCATCCTAGGAGATACCTTATACCGTAGAAGCATAGAAGGTACCTTACTGCACTGTCTAAATGTTGAGGAGGCATTAACCGCTCTAACTGAGGTTCATAACGGTATCTGTGGCTCACACTTGAGTGGAATAACCATCACCAAGAAACTGCTGAGGCTGGGGTATTATTGGCCCACGATGGAAAGAGAAGCGCATGATCATGCTAAAAGGTGTTTACAATGTTAGCAGCATGGGGATCTCATCCATGCACTAGCTCAAGAGCTCCATCTGATCGTCACACCATGGCCTTTCTCACAATGGGGACTCGACCTCATTGGCAAAATCACACCCACCTCATCCAATGGCCATAAATTTATAATAACTGCAACTGAGTACTTCACAAAGTGGGTGGAAGCCATACCCATGACCTATATCACTGGGAAGAAAATCTCAAAATTTATCCTAAACTATCTCATCTGTCGTTATGGTGTCCCACAAGCCATTATTTCAGATAATGGCACACCATTCAAGAACCAGGGGGTTCGCGACTTGTGCGAGAAATTCAAAATCCAGCATCGTTTCTCCACCCCGTACTATCCCCAAGGAAATGGCCAAGCAAAAGCCACCAACAAAACCATCCTCAAAATCCTCAAGAAAACAGTCAATGACGCAGGTCGTGACTAGCACTTGCAGCTTAATCCCGCCCTCTGGGCTTATCGAACCAGCATCCGCACACCTAATGGTGCCACCCCATTCTCCTTGGTCTATGGATTAGAAGCTGTACTGCCTATTGAGATCAAGCTCCCATCCCTTAGAATATTATTGTGAAATCTCATCACTGATGACGACTATCAGGTGTCAAGATTAAATGAGCTGGAGTTACTGGATGAGAGACGCATAGATGCTTTGAATCATTTGCAAGTCTATCAAAATAGGCTCAAACGAAGCTACAACAAGAAGATCAGAAGCAAGACTTTCCAAGTCAGAGAATTGGTCTTAAAAGAAAATCAGAAGAATGTCCCAAATCCCAGCAGCAAAGGCAAGTTTGAACCCAATTGGTTAGGACCTTTCATCGTCACAGCAAGCTATAAATCAGGGGCATATTAGCTATCAACACCCAAAGGGGAACTTCTGTAGGAGCCCATGAATAGCTCCCATCTCAAAAAGTTTTATGCCTAATTCTTTCAAGGTATAGAACCAAAAAATCCAAAAAATCAGAAAAGTCCTAAAAAATGGTTACTTTGAAAACCTGCAAACAGGCATCTTGGTAACAACAAAAAAATCAAAAAAGCAAGAAATCCAAAAAAAATCAGAAAAAGGATAAAAAAAATCATCGTCTAGTGAAAACCACTTCGGTGGCACTTTGGGCAAGTACCTCGGTGAAAACCTGGCAAATAGGCGTCATGCGTAAATAAGCATTGTCCATCCACCAAGACCTTTATAGCTTGTTCAGAATTATCCCTCCATTTCACTTCCATCATCCATCTCATCCATATCTCCATTCATCACTCATCCACTTGCATCTGCACCATAGCTTGGTCCTGCATTTGTATCATGATCCCTCTTAGTACTACTCGGCCCATCCTCAAGGTCAGTTTGTTCTACCTTTATCGGAGTAGTCTATTACATCACGCTGGGGGCATGTTCTCATCGGATCGGATTCATGTATGGTCTTAAAGTCCTCAAAATCAGAAAATCCAAAAACATTAGAAAATCAGAAAATCCAAAAACATTCAAAATATATCAAAATCCAAAAACAAGTCAAAAAAGTCATTCAAAAATCCAAAAATAGGGTCGTCTTGTTGAACTATGTCGTCTCTGAGCTTGAACATAGGCAAGGTTGATCTTTGATCACCCCCCGAGACATTTAGGTCAGTCCTATAAGAGTCCATAATAAACTGACATCGCATCATGTATATCTTCATCTATAAATCAATCAAGTCGTCAGTCGAACTACGTGGTCTCTGCGTGTATAACGTAGGAAAGTCTCATCTGTTGATCAGCCCTCGAGGCCCCTAGGATAGGTCTTTAGGTTAGTCTCTTGGTCAAAATCTCAGAAAATCTCAAAACATTGGAAAATTGAAAATCAAAACATTTGAAAACCTCGAAAAATACCAAAAAAAGCCTCGAAAACATTGCAAAACTCCAAAAACATCCAAATATTTGAAAAAATCCATCCATCCCATCTCGCTTGCACCCGCAATAAACACCTTTCATAATAAACTGATCGTCATCCTCAACCTTTGGTAAAACAATTGGAAACAAGCCTGGCAGTTTTAAAAGTAGAACTCAAAAGTGTCAAGTCTTAAGTCTAGGTCAGTGTGTAAGCAAATTGGTCATCTCTTCGTATCGGTAACACCATCATCTGAATTTGTCCCATATCAATCATCCCTCATAAACAAAATGACGTGTCGCCATCCACTAACATGTCCTAGGATAAATCCTTCCTACAATGGGCATTATTTTTTGGCAATAAGTTTCGCTTATCATCCTTAGAAAACACATCCTTTTTCATTAGCGGTATTGAAGAGCATTAGTCTGTTTATTTACTTGGTCTTTATCTTTTGACTTATCTTATTTGCACTCATTCCAAGGACGTCTCGATGATATCCCAAAATAGAGGATTTAGAGAAATAGGAATGGGGCAATGATCATTATCTTTTGTCTGTTGTGCTTGTTGGACGTTCTTATAATATAACCTCGGCGAATACTTGCTTTGGTAGGTATGTATGGAAGAGGTCTAGGGAAACTTGTTGACTATTACAGGGATAGGTTTACCTTTCCGTGTTTTGGTCTGAGGTGTCTGAAACTTTGAAGTACATCCTAGCAAGGTTTCCATATGTCAGGTGTGAACAAGAATACTCCTATCTGATTGTTGAGTCAAAGTCCATCACACTAGGTACCACACCATCCTGGTTTTCTATACCTTGATGCATCGTACCACGCGTGTTATCAAACATAAGAAAATTTGGCCCTTTGAAAATCCCTACTCCTCGGCAAGTAATCATCATCATCATCATCATCATCATCATCATCATCATCATCATCATCTCATGTCTTGTTGGAATCTCTTATTTTCTTCTATCTCTTGCTAATCACGCTAACATGGTACCATGACAGTTAATCATAAATCATCACCATTGCATCCATCTTGCATCCACAAACTGTTAGCATACTGTATAATGCATATAATACCATATAGAAAACATAAATCATACCACATGCATTCATCCCCATCATTGCATAATATAGATTAGTTATACTAAACATCTCATAAACCATACATTTATCATCTATTTGGTTATTATGCACAAATATCTCTCAAATTCCATCCATCTTCTTAACTAGTTTATAGCAGATTTTGGAGTTCATTGAGGGACTTATCAAGTGGATCAATCATCTTCAATCAACATTTGCATTCAAGGAGTTGGGAAAGGGAAAATCTCCACACCTATTTGCACCAACTCCCCCATGGGAACAAGTGTTTGCATGCTAAATTAGGATTTCATATTTCCATTATGTTCTTCATTGTTTTCTTTATTTTATTTCCTATTTTTAGCTTTGTGAATGGATTTCATGGGGAATCCTTGTTCATGCTTACAAGATGACTCTCTAACATTGTTTGTTGTTGTGTTTTTGTAGGCACTTCGAATAGGGGTTCACAAAAAGGCAATAAAATTCCTCAAGGTTTAATCTCTCTCAAAAAAAATTTTGATTGAGGATGCAAGGAATAGTAAACAAAGGTTCATTGTAGACACAAGGGATTATGAAGAGCTTGATGTCGAAAGCGGCAGAAAGTTAAAGGTCAGAAGGGACGTTTCGTGGAAGGATAAGGAAAGACTAAAAGATCTATGTTCTAGATATGACAAGATTGTAGCCTGGACCTATGATGATCTTAGAGGGTACATGATCCAGGCATAATTCAACATACTATTGACTTGACCGAAGGATCAAAGCTCTTTTGACAAAAACAAATGCCATTCAATCCAAAGGTTGAAGTGTTGATGGCACAAGATCTCACCAAATTGATCGAATACGAATCATATATTCGATTAAACATTCCACTTGGGTGTCTAATTTGGTACCGATTCAGAAAAAAAATGGTGATATGAGGCTTTGTTTTGATTTCAGAGATTTGAAGAAAGCTTCACTAAAATACCACCACCCTTTTGTCGTCAATGGAGCAAATCTTGTAAACTGTGGCCAGGTTGGAGATGTTTTCATTTGCTCAATGGTTTCTTGGGTTATAACCAGGTATATGTAAAAGAAGGTGACGAACATAAAACAAAATTTACCACTAAGTGGGGAATGTTTGCATACTCAAAATGTCATTCAGACTTTCAAATGTTGGCGCAACTTTTCAGCGAGTAATGGATATTTCTTTTAGAGAATTAATTAATCAAATCATATTAATATATATGGATGACCTAACGGTCTTTTCAAAGTCAAAGGATGATCACATTGATCATCTAGAAAAGTTTTCCAGAAATTTCAATAGTTTGGGATTTCCTTGAATCCCAAAAAATGTGTTTTCAGAGTACCCCAAGGCAAGCTACTCAATTTTGTGGTATCGAAGGAGGGAATAGAAATAGACCCCAAAAGGGTGAGATCTATAATGGAGTTTCCCTTACCAATAAATCAAACAGAGCTGCATTCTTTTCTAGGGAAGATCAACTTTGTCAGTAGGTTCATTTTAGACTTTGCAGGCATTGCAAGACCTATCATGTTGATGATAAAAAAGAATCTAATGTTCAAATCGACCCCCAAAGGAAAAGAAAATTTCTATCAAATAAAGGTAGCTATCTTTGCCACCCCAGTATTGGCTAACCCAAAATTTTCCAAGGATTTTGTACTCTATGTATACAACAGCCAACATAACATAGCTTCGGTATTCACTCAGAAGGATGAAGGAAATAACGAAGAGCATCCCATTGTATTTCACTCAAGAACTCATAAGGGATATGAATCTAGGTATAAATTTGTTGAAAAGTAGGCTTTTTCTATTGTTAAAAGCCTAAAGAAGTTCCGACACTTAGTGTCGGCTAATAGAATCACCATTCTCGTTGCACATCCCAATGTGTGGGAGTATATCATTGAGGGAGAAATAACTGAAAAGAGGGCCAATTGGATCACTAAGATCTTGGAATACAATGTGATATTAAGCCAACCAAGCTGGTTTAGGGAAGAGGTTTGTGTAAATATCTTGTGCAAGAATCATGTTCCTTAGTTGAGAAGGAGACTGATCAAGTCTACACAAACTAGTTCAAGTCCGATGAGTCCTATGTGATGGATCTGTAGACACTAAAAATTGTCCTAGGCTTGCGCTTTCTAAATTCTCTATCATTTCCCCTTTTGTCTTTGATAATTAAATAATTTTTAATTATTTAATTATTTTCTAATGTCATAAGTCTTCTATTAATTAAATAATTTTGATTATTTAATTAATACATTTTTTATCTTTATTCCTCCTTGATTAATTAAATAAATTTTATTTATTTAATTACGTCACTAATTAAGTTCTCTTCTTTCTAAAATTAAATAAATTCTTATTTATTTAATTTTTGTCCACTATCCACTATAATTAAATAATTATTTTAATTATTTAATTATTCATTGGCCTCTTCTCTCATAAATTAAATAAATTTTATTTATTTAATTTGGTCCACTCTCTTGAATTTTGAATTAAATCATTATTTAATTCAAATTGATTCCTTTTGTCACATTCCTCTATAATTAAATAATTATTTTAATTATTTAATTATTCATTGGCACCTATTAAATATTTTTATTATTTAATTTCTCCCATCACCTCTTTTCATGCTAATCTTATCTTCCACATCAAATCTTATCTCTTGACATCTCATTTAATTTTAGCCCTTGATTGAATTATCTTATAATTCAATCTTAGCCCTTCATTTAGTGTCATTGCCTAATTTTGACCTAACCCTAGTCCATACTACAACTTTCAATTTTGGCCATTGATTTAGACATCTTATTGACATTCAATCTCAACCATCAATTGAAATCAGACATTTCCTATAAATAAACTCTCTCATAAGCCATTAGGGGGGTTGATTCTTCAAGTGTCCTTATGCTGTCAAAATCATTCTTGAGTCTTTCATCCATTTCTATCTATTGTCATTCATCTATCATCCCCATGTCAATGTTATGCTATTGAATTGAGCAACCAACATTCATCCAACAATCAACCTTCAAAATCTTGCATTCTTATGCAGGTGGAGAAGAGCCATGGAGGTCAATCAAGTCTAGTTTGAAAATTGGTTTGCATTTCCTTTGTTTATTTGCATTTTCATTCTAGTTTGTGCTTCATGGTGCTTGATAGGGTTTAGTTAATTTGTTGTTTTCAATACATTAAATCTGAATTTTTCCCTATTTACATTGGTGAACCCGACATATTTTAACATATTTTGAGAAATCTTGGAGTTGGATTCTTTTGTTGCAGGTTTTGTTTGCTTTTTGTTGCAGGTTTGACATCATTTTGGATAAATCCCTAGTTTCTAAAGATTCGACCATAACTTTCAAACAGCTATGTATTTTGTCACAAAATTTTTTTTGTAGGTTGAAGACAACGTTTAGAGCTTTCATTCCAAAAATCAAATTTTTTGGAGCTAGTTTTCATTTTTTATTATTTTTTTCTGTTTTTCATGAAAAATTAATTTTGAGAGAAAATTATCGAATTTTTCAGATATGTTTACATTTCTGGAAATCTCTCTAAATTTTAATAGGGGTCTGTTCTTTATCTTTTAAATTTGGATTCGAAATTATTAGTAAAACAACAGATCTTTTAAAATTAGGGTTTCACAAATATTTGCTTATATCTCACAAACGGTTGTAGATCTGATCACAAGTTTTTTTTTACAGATTTGAAATGACATTAGACGACTCCAGTAAAAAAAAAAGAATTTTTAGAGCTGTTTTGTATTTTTTATAGTTTTTTTATGACTTTTCCTACAAAATTAATTTTAGGTGCAAAACAGTAAATTTATTTACATTTTTGGAAACCTCTTGAGATTTTAGACATGCTTTATTCTATGTATTTTTCATTTTACTATCAAAAACATTTCCAAAAATCTGATTTACCTTGACTAGCTAACCCTCTAATAGTAGTGATCAACTATCTTGTTAGGGTTTTGGCTTTGTTGTTGGTTTTGTGCATGTACAAAAAATAAACACTTCAAAGGACACATTGGATCAAGTGGACAAAGATTTGGAGCTAAAGAAATTCTAGGTGCACACATTCCATCTTTCATCTCTTAATCATTCTTGTCAAAACACTTCAATTTGGGCTTAAAAAGAACATCTTGTTTGTCACACATTTGGATTTTGGGGTCTAAAATAAATCTTGTTTGATTGTCACATCATTGAAATTAGGCTTAAAAAGAACCATTGTCTTCAATCACACATCTTGACTTAGGGTTAAAAAGAACAAGTGTTTAAACTATTTTACAAACATTTCAATTTTCTAAAGGGATATTAATCACTGCGAGTGTGAATCAAGTGTGTGTGTCCTCCATAACACCTCACTTGGTTTGCTTTTGTCATACTCTTATTAGGAGGCCTGCTTGGAGTACACACCCCTCCAAGGGATGACCTCAATCAAGTGTGAATCCAAAGACACACTCCTTTGGGAGTTGAAATCTTGTTACTCTGGGCTAAGCCCCAAAGAACTTTATACCTTTGGGAAGTGACGGTGAAGGGTGGGTTACCCCTTTCTCTCGGCTTATTGGCAAGATTTTTCTTCCAAATTATACCTAGTCAACCTTGTGAAAACTAGCTTGAAACCTAATTGGCCATACCCCACTTGACTAGTCATAAGGCTTGTTGTTGTGTATTCAAGTGTTTGCTTAATCATAACATTTAATCTTGAAAGACAAAATGTTCATTGTGCTTGGTGTGTGTGTTCATGCATTTACATGTGATATCTTGTGTTTGATATTTCCCAAGTCAAACTTCCAATAAAAACTTGCCACATCATCATCTCTTTAATCCAATCAACATCATTGTACACCATGAAAACATTGGAAGACATAGCACAAGAGCTTGTTCGCATGCTTCACGTAGCTCAAACAAGTCAAGCACCTTTAAACCAACAAATCATTCAAAGAGTCCATGACATGATCCAACAACTTCAAAAAAACCAATCACTTCAAATGCAACAATTCATAGCACAAATCCAATACCTCATGGCCAATTGTCAAGTCCAACAAGCACATTATCAAGTCCAATCACCACATCAACAAATTTCACATCAATCCTATGTGTCACCTATATCATCATATCGACCTCATCCATCCACATATCAACTTTCCCCTTCATCAACCTATCACAACTCTTCCAATGTCAATCCTTATCCATATCAATCAACCTTTCAATAGTCGTTATCCTATTCAACCCCTCCATCATCATCACAACAACAAATCATATCACAAGTTCAAACACCATTCCAACTTCAAGACATTCAATCACAATCCTATGTGTCACCTTCATCATCATGCCAACCAAACCCATTTACCTACTGTGAACCCTTGGAATTTATCCTATCCTAGTGTATAAAATAAGTCAAAATACGAATGATAAAATAACCAAGGACACCTCAAGATTAGCCAAAAGAGAGTGACAAAACAATAAGAAAAATAGATAACATAAGACACAAATGGCTTTACCTTCCTTTGTTGTTGATACTCCTTTGATTGGCCCTTACTTAAGATGGGATGTGTGCTCCTTGATGGCTCTATTGAGGATCTTTACTATGTGCTTGGATGCAAATGCAAGTGAATGTGATTGAAAATTGGATGAGTGCACAAAATGGCAGCATGTAGTTGCAAAATGACTAAGTCCCCCCAAAATGCCCTTGAGGAGGGGGTATTTATAGAGGATCTGGAGTTCTCTAGAGAATTCAATGGTCAAGATTGATCCAACAAGGTCAAGATGAAGGGCTGTTGTGGGTTGAGAACCCACAAGCCCTCACATCTTGACATGTGGAGGGTGAAGTGGCCAAGGGGATATGAGATGGAGATGAGGTGTCAAAAAGGTACATGAGGTGGAAAAAGGACATGCACCTTGGGGAGTGAGGAGATTTCCACAAAAATGGATTTCTTGTCTCCAAGTGGGAGTGAAAGGGACATTTGAGGAATTTTAGAATTCCTCAAAAATCTACATGGGAAAAAGAAAGGTGGTTGGGGAAATAAGTGTGAATTAAAAATTCACATTCTTAGGAAATCCTAAAGATAAAAGATGGGCTCCAAAAAGGTGGGACTTGGTCACATGTGGAGATTGTGACAAGTCCAAGGTTGGTCACATGTGGAGATTGTGACAAGTCCAAGGTTCTAGAAGCCTTGGAAGGATGGAATGTGAATTAAAAATTCACATGTAAAAGAGGGGAATCTAAGAAGAATAAAAAGGAATTAAAAATTCCTTGGAGAATGATTAGGCTTAATTAATCAGTAATTAGAGGATAATTAGGGGCTAATTAGGATTAAAAGCCAACTTGCAAAAGTTGGAGGATGTGACACATCCTAATCAAGGATTAGGCATGTGCACATCACATAATGAAAAGATTAGAAATGGATTAGGATTAGATGAAAATGACATGTGAGGAATTAAATAAATGTAATATTTATTTAATTTATTTGATGAAAAAGGATTAAGGAGGGTAAGGTATTTAATTATTAATTAAATACCTTAGGGATTTAGCAGAATTAAAGATATTAATTAAATAATAGTAATATTACTTAATTAACTCCTGGATAAGAAGATGTTTAGATGAAAAGTGATAAATTTGGATAAATTAAGTGTCCAAATTTGGATGTCTACATTTTTCCTCTCTTTGAGATGGTGTTACGAAGTAGCATCATTTCAAAGAATATTAAAATATAGAACCTAGAAGAAGATGGTTAGATTGGGAAGGATGCCCCAGTCATCAAAGGGATGACTAGGAAGAAAGATGATGGGGGTCAAGATGAAGAGTAGGGATTGAGGATGTGATGTTGCCCCAGTCAAGGTACAAGCCAAAATGGGTTGATGATGGATGGAGTGTTGTCAATGAAGGAATGAAGGATCTCAAAACAACACGAGGATAGTGAAGGATACATCCCAAAACACCACGAGGATAGGGAATGATACATCCCACTGAGTGGTATTGATGAGGGAATGATACATCCCAAAATACCACTAAAGGATAGGGAAGAATAACTCCCGATGATGACGATGAAAGTGTTGTTGATGAGGGAAGGACACATCCCAAAACAACACCAAAGGGATAGGGAATGACACTAATAGATGATGATGATGATGGGTCAAGGCTAGTAACGAGACTAAGAACAAGACCAAGGATATGATTAGATGATTCAGTCTAAATGGAATGGATGGGGATTGGATAGAGATGTGAGATAAGGATGAAGGATGAATGGATGGGGGGATACATGCGAGACGATAGAATAGAAAATGAAATGCAATTCTAATGCAATTTGCCATCTTCGGAGCACTGATTTTTGCTATAGCATAAGACACAAGACACCAGGGTATGAAGAACCAAGGCAAATTAGTGTCTAATGCATAAAACAAACACAACAGACAAGAAGGCTATCCCAACACCCCAAGGTCACAAAGACCTTGGTCGGGCCAGGTATTGAGATAACCACAAGCACAAAAGGATGCCCCAGCATAACACAAGACCTCGGGGATCTTGGTGGGTACTACGTGGGACAACCAAGAAGACACAATCAAACAAAAGATCAAGATATGCCCCTATGTGGACCAATCAAAACACGCCATAATATGATGGATCATGACGGCCTTGACAAATGATGATAGGGAGCGCAAATGATAAACAAAAGCCAAAAGCATCAAAAAAATTGCAATCAATTTCAAATGTCCTTTGCCATAGGATCAAGGGGATGGATGGGATTGATGAGGTCTGTTAGGAAGGACGCATCCTGTTGAGACCAATGATGGATACTAAGCTAAAAGATCGATATGTTGTAGGATATTCAAAACTGATTGGATTTGTTGATACAAGTGGATTTTGTTTGTGAAGGACCAGCTAGATAAAGGCATAACTTGATGTCACAAATACCTGGGAGATAAGACACAACCTAAAGACCTAGGGGCTCGGGGGCCGATCAAAGATTAGCCTTGCCTACGTGAAAGCACAGAGCCCTCATAGTTCGATAAAAGGCTGATGACTAACTACGATGGAGATTTCGATGGATGACCAAGATAGAATGGAGAACAGGAGAAAAGTGGACAATATAGATCGATAATGGATGGAACCCCAGGGGCGGATCAAATGATCAACCTTGCCTACGTGAAAGCACAGGGGCAACGTAGTTTGACAAAAGGCCACAGACAAGTGATGGATGAAAGATGATGAGATAATCCTAGATAAGGGGTTAAAATGACAGAACTGACACGACAAAACAAGATAGACCTATTGGATTGGATCGGATTGGAGGATAGTGACTATATAAAGCTCAGGGATGGGATAGTTATCCAAATCATCAAAGATGAAGTGGGTGGATGACATGCCATATATATAGATGAATGATGAAGTGATGAACGAGGAGATAGAAAAGATGTGCAAAAGAAGCATAAGTGATGACAAGAAGATAGATGACATTGGATTGCATGGGGAAAAGCCTATAGCTAGATACCAATGACAAGGGATTATGAGATGGGATGAGGGGAGGGGATGGGGGGAGGAAAAGGATTGTTTGGGTGGATTGGATAGAGGGATAAGGATTTGGATGAGGAAAAGGTGACCAGATGGATAGATGACTGATTCTTGGAACTAGAAGGTGAAGGGTGGGAACAGGTGGAAGATTACTCAGAATGAGTAAACGATTGATCAAGATTATGGAATGAGAGTTTGAAATGATAGAAGGAGGTTTGATGAAGTGTTGAGATGATAGGAGGTTCGATGAAGTGTTGAGAGGATAGATGAAGGTTCGAAGTAGATGAGTGAATGGATTTATTAGAATGGAAAAGATGGAGGGAGGGATCTTAAGACTTTGTTCGGTATCCAAAGACATTGACTGCAGATGGATGAAAGCCCGGATTAGGGGTTTGACTAAGCTCAGATTGGGATAAGATTAAAGCTTAGATGAGGATTGGATTGAAGACTAGAATGATTGAAAGATATGATTGGATTGATTCTACACCGAGTTCCAGGGCTTAAGGGATGCAGGGTGTTAACAAGCAGATTTTTCCAAATTTGGCAATTTTCAAAAATTGTCAAATTTTTCCATTTTAGGAAACTTCATGGTCATACGTTTGAGAGTCCCAATTTTTTTCGAGAAATACCCATTGGTGAGATAGGATGAATTTCCAACTATCATCCCAAATTTGAGATATGCATTTTGAGTTATGAGTGAAGACAATTTTTCAAAATGCTGGAAAAAAACATTAAATTGGGATTTTGAGGGCCTAGATGAAAGTTTGAGGCCCCGAAAATGGGTCAAAACGGGTTCCAATGGCTTTCAAAAACACTAGTTGGAAATCCACTCGTTATCTCATAACGCAACTGCCTGTCAAATTTTAGCTCAAACAGACACCCGAGTCAAAAGTTATGGCCTCCGGAAGTTTTGGTGTAAAAATCAAAAATCAATTTTGAAAATTTCAAGACATGGGTTTTGTTCGGGAGCAAAAATAAGGAACTGGGTTAGAATTATTTTTTGAAAAGGACTGTAAAAAAGTGAAAATTTTGGTAGGAATAAGGCACCACAGATTAAAATTATGTGAACATGAAGCGGAACATGCCTGGGAGAAAGCGCCTACCACCTTCCGTGAGTGAGAGAGCATGAGACGAGAAGCACATGGGATAGAAGCGCCACATGCCACGGGATGGAGGCATATATGCCCAGTGGCGGAGGCATCCCAGGGGCCAGGCGCCTACGCCCAGTGGGGCCCGAGAGGCATACAGGACAAAGGGGCGCACAAGCCTGGAGGCGAGGAGATGCCAGGAGGGGCACTACACTCTGGGAATGAACCACGCCCTAGAATGAGGAGGAGCAAGTCACCGTGACAAAAGAAAAACAAAAGAGGGACGGGGTGATGAACACAGAGAAAAGATAAGAGATTGAAAAGATGTGTAAGAGAAGCAAAAGTGAGGGCGATGAGATAAAGGGCATTGGGTTGCATGGAAGGAGGCCTATAGCCAAATACCAATGACAAGGGATTGTGAGATGGGATGAGGATAAAGATGAAAGAATGGATGAAGGATGGGAGAGATTGTTTGGATGGATAGGAATATAAGGATTGGGAGATGAAAGGGATGGATATGAAGATAAGGATGGGGAGATGGAAGGGATGATGTGATAGATGGATAGGGACAGAAGGATTGGGAGATGGAAGAGATGCTGTGATAGATGGATAGGGACATAAGGATTGGGAGATGGAAGAGATGCTAGGATAGATGGATATGAAGATAAGGATGGGGAGATGGAAGGGATGCTGTGATAGATGGATAGGGATAGAAGGATTGGGAGATGGAAGAGATGCTAGGAGAGATGGATACAAAGATGAGTATGGGGAGATGGAAGGGATGCTGTGAGAGATGATGTCTCCAAGGACTAGGTCACAAAGGAAGCAGATGCCCCCACTCTAGATATGTCATATATGAGGAGGCACGAGGGATGGAAGACAAGTGGATGGGAAGATAAATGAGATAACTAGATGAGGATAGGATGGGTGACTAAGGAATACAATAGAGCATGGATGAAGGGAATGTATACCAAGAGGTGGCCAAAGCATGTATAGATAGGTGCCCCTATTTTGATCAAGATCACAAGAAGGATGGAGGGATAGGAGATAAATGGGATATGATGGTAGGATGCAGAAGATAGGTGGGATGGAGGGGTTTTATGAAGAGGATGGATAACAGGAAGATGGGTGCATAGCGGGAAGCATAGCAGGAAGCATAGTGGGAATGCATATCAGGAAGTTGCCCCCAAGTGTAGATGGGGATTTACACGACGCCTATTTGCCAAGTTTTCATCATGGTACTTATCCAAGGTGCTTGTTTGCCAAGTTTTCACCATTGGATGAATTATTTATCTTTACTATTTATTATTTTCAACATTTTTTCAATTTTTTGGGACCTTTTTTTTTTTTTTGTTGGACAGAAGGAGATGGATAAGGATAGGGAGGCGAATAAATGGATTTAGATATGGAAAAAGGACTCAAGCATCAAGTTCTATACGAGGTATTAAGAGCTCATGTCCGAACCGACTGCTGGATGTTGGTACAACCTTATTAGGAGAAATGGATTATTCTAGAGGATGAATGAGAGGGATTTGATGGGGGAGATATGTGGGGTAATGGGTGGGATGTTGGAAATGGTATGGATAGAACGAGGGGATGGGTACGTGATGGGGAGATGAGTTCAGGACCAACATTGGCACATGTGGTGATGGATCTGAAAAGATAAGAGGACTAATGGATGGAGAATGTGGGGATAATGGAGGAGATGGAATAGCGAATTTCGGGACATAGGGACCCAAAACAGATTTAGGAGATGAAAGGGGTGTATGACTAGCTTTTGGATTAGCAACTTTAGATGTTCTTATAGATTTTTCCTGTGATGGCATTGCATCTTTTTTCTTTGGGATCCATATGGTTTTGATCTTTGCTTTGGTGGGCCTTTGTGGCCTATGGATTTGATTTAGATTTAAATTTTTCTTCTCTTCACCATGTCTTTTAAAGGGGACATGGGAAGCTTTAGGTTCATGTGGGTGTTTAGATTGATGCATTTTTCCTCTGGCATCCAAAGTGCTTGTACTAGCAATGGGATGGGTGTGAGGAGATGGACGATGTGGAGCAATGGAGGTAGGAGTATGGGGATTACGTGTAGATGGGGGATGTTGAGGTATGTGCCTTTGTTGATCCTGATTAGGGGACATGTGAGAGGGATGTTTATGATGGATGAAATGGATAGGTGATGAATGGATGAAAGGATGAGATGGAGGAGGTGATCTTGGGATATACGGACCCAAAGTAAATGGAGTGGGTGGAGGGACAGAAGGACCCAAGATGGATGGAGTAGATGAAGGATGGGATATGGTGGATGGAGGGATGTAAGGACCCAAGATGGAGGGAGCAGATGAAGTAGGAATATGGACGGTGGTTTTGAGATGATATGATAGAGGAGGAGGGATGGCAACATATGATCTAGTGGGGTGATGGGAAGAGCTGACATTTCTTTTGGAAAAGGCTCGTTGAGGACGTCTAGAGGTTGTACCAACATCTTTAGATTGTGAGTCTTGGGAAATAGGTCCAAGACCTTGCATGCAGACTTGTTCTTTGACGTGGATGGGCTCTAAAATACCTTGTTCATGAAGGCGTAGACCTTTTCCTTGATAGTTCATTTTCTTGAGCATGCGGTCCATGATAGGATTTGTGTTATTCTGGAAACATGATGCGAGTCCATCATTAGGTGGAGGATGATGGGCGGTAAATACACTATGCTTTTCTTCTGCGAGGAGGCCACCATGGAAGAATGTGAGAGTACCAAGAGGATATGCAAGCGGTGTAGGGATAGTAGTTTTAGGCGATGATGGGGGATCATGAGAGAGAGATGGTGGGATAGCAACATGTGGATAGGTGATATCAGGAGAGGGTTTAGGGGATATGATAGGATCTAGATTTGTGGTAGCAGGCTCATGCGATGGAGATGAAGATGGAGCGGTGGAGACAAGGGGATCATGGGGTGGAATGGATGGGGGACAGTGATCTTGAGGTGGACTAGATGAGATGGTAGGATCTTGATCTGGAGAAGGGGATATGTTGAAATGCTTTGGATTAGACTCTTGGCATGACGCATCTTGTGTGGATGGAAGGATGACAGAGTGTTGGAGAGACTCTTCAAGTTGGGGAGATGGAAGGATGGAGGATTCGATGCAGTCATCAGAATGGATTTGGGCATCATCGATGGGCTCGATGACTCTTGGAGTAGGAGGTGGATGTTCAATGGATTCAACAGATTTAAAGGATGTGATAGTAGGAGATGGGGGCTCGGTGGATTCAGAGGGTGTGATGGTAGGATGGGGGCCCAGTGGATTCAGAGGATGTGATGGTTTCATCAGTGATAGGTGTTGAGTGGAGAAGGGTCTCGTCACTAACGACCATGGATGATGGGTTGGGATGGCATGGTTCCACGACTGCAATGTGTGGAGTGGGGGATGTTTCCTTTGTTATAAGTCCTTGGAGAACTTTTGAAATGAGAGACTTGCATATGGTTGGCTTGGCTAGGGTGGTAGAAATGGATGAGGGATTATGGATTGGTGGACTAGGGTTAGATGGAGGAATGGGATTGAATGTAGGACTATGAGTAGATGGGGGATTAGGATTGGATGGAGGACTAGGAGTAGATGGATGAATGGGATTGGATGGAGGACTAGGAGTAGATGGAGGACTAGGATTGGATGGAGGGTTAAAGTAAGGATATTGGAGTGGTGAATTAAGATAGAGGGACATGGATTGTGGATTAGGACAAGAGGATATAGGTGGTGTAGTGGGACAAGAGGATGTGGGGGATGAATTATAATAAGGGTATTGGGATGGTGGATTAGGATGAGGATATGTGGATGTAGGATTAACGTAAAAGGGGGTGGATGTAGGATTAAGATAGGAAGATGTGAATGTAGGATTAGAGTGAGTAGAGTGGCATGGAAGATTAGGGTAGTGGGTATATGCGGATGAAGGATTTAGATAGGAGGATGTGGATGGGGGATTAGGATAGGGGTATTGAGATGGTAGACTAGGATAAGAGGATGTGGGTGTTGGATAAGAGGATGATGTAGATGAAGGGTATGATGGACATGACGGATATCCCTTGTCAAGGGTAGCAGAAGCAACGTGATTAGGCATGGATGAAGACATAATGGGAGAACTCGATGGGGTGATTGGATTTTGGAAAGCGGGTGGAGAAAGATTACTAGAGATGATAGTGTCAATGGGATCTATGTCGTATACCTCTTGATCAACAAGACTTTCGTTATCGTCATCAATGCAATTAGAGTTTCCCTTGACCACTATTGATGGAGGATAAGGATTCATGATGGTGAAAAGGTAAAGAGGATGGATAAAAGATTTTGGATGGGAACGGATTATAGCTCAAATCAAGATTTTGGTCAAGCTCAGATTAGGATTGGACTAAAGCTCAGATTAGGATGATTGGATGATGTGATGGGATTGATTTTGATTTTGATGGGATTTGGTAGATGGATGATTGGATAGGGATGTGATTGGATCAGATTTGGATTTGGATCAGATTTTGTTGGGATATATTGGATCAGATTGGATTTTGATTTCATTGGATTAGGATTTGATTAGATTGGATTGGATTGGATTTGATTAGATTGGATTTGGATTTGATTGGATTAGGATTTGATTGGATTAGGGTTGGATTGGATTTCGATTTGAGTTGGATTGGACTTGAGTTTGATTTGGATTTCGATTGGATTTGATTTGGATTTGATTTTGATTGGATTTGGATTTGGATTGAAAGAGATGAGAGGGAGACCTTGAGTTTGATCAAAGGAAGTTACCCTTAATAACCAAGAGCTTTAATTGATTAAGAGGGCGATTACGACACCGAATCCACCTTAAGGTAGGAATGGATTGATTGGGTCGAAGATGATAACTTACGCCACCAAATTCGCCTCAAGATGGAGGTAAATTGATTGGGGTCAAAGTTAAAGACCAATAATCAACTTCAAGCGCTATAGTCAATTTGGATATCCACTTTGTAACACAAGGTTAGGATGGTTTGGTTATGGGTGATGTTTGGAGATGTAAATGGTAAGAAATTATTGATGGATTAGGGAGAAATTAGAATGATTGGGGGATTAAGGATAAATGTGGAGAATGTATGGGGATTTAGAATGGTTGAACGAAAGTTTGGAATAATGAGATGGAAGTTTAAAAGGGGTCTGATGGAGGTTTTTAAAGGTTTAAGGTGACAAAACGAAGGCTTGGGATGATGGGGTAATGGTTGGGAATGGTTAAACAATGGTTTAAAGGCTGAAAGGATCCAAACGGGGTGATTTCGGGTATTCAGGAAGGTAGATTTGCCCTTTTGCAGTGAAACAGGGGCGTAATTGCACTTTTGTAGTGAAACAGGGGCGTAATTGCACTTCTGCAACAAAACAGGGGAGTAATTGCACTTCTGCAGTGAAACAGGGGCGTAATTGCGCTTCTGCAGTGAAACAGGGGCGTAATTGCACTTCTGTAGTGAAACAGGGGCGTAATTGCACTTCTGCAGTGGATCAGAGGCTTGGTTTGATGTAAATGGCTATGGCAAGGATTTTAAAATGATAATGATAAGGGAAAACTATCAAAAGTTCACTGGTTTATCACAAGAAAACACTCTCAAGCAAATACAACCCTATGATTAGTGTTAAGGGTATGGCCAAAGTGGTCTTAATCTAGGATGCGCAAGGTATCTAGGGAGTCCTCGATATACTCTCAGTACGTGAGGCACAACCGTGAACACCAGCCCATCACAAGCGTGAGTCGAAAACCCCAGCGAGATACTGAAGGGCTCGGACCAACTCTTCACGTCTATCTAGGTATCACCCTAGCTTCGACGCTCCGCCAATTACGACGTGACTGGATTGGGGTACAGCTTTCGCTCTCCCCCCTTTGTATACCCCGCCGGTACGCGTGGTTGGAATCGTCCCTTGGGGTGATGAAATCTCCAAGCAGGTCCCACTATGAAGAAAGCACTAACTGTTTCCAACTACTCCCCAGGCTCACACAAAGTGCCAGGGGAAAGCGGAAACAAGCTAATACTCCCTTAGGGTAACACAAAAAGATAAGAAAAACAAGCAACAAATATTACTCCTTCTAATTAAGCTATGTTCTTAGATTAATGCAAACAACAAGGATAATTTTAAAGAAGATTGAGCAAATGGATAGCCCTGCAAGCGAATATTAGATATTTTATCCTGCTTTCTCCATCTTCACAAGAATATGCTGCAAAAGGTTAGCACAAAACATATGTATCCTTGCGAGAACAATGTTAATGAGAAAATAGCAAACAACTCCAAAACCAAGATAATAATTTTACCTTCCAGGGGGCGTAGTCGCCCTTCTGCAGCAAAACAGGGGCGCAGTTGCACTTCTGCAGTGAACAGGAGGGCACAATTGCACTTCTGCAGTAAACAGGAGGGCGTAATTGCACTTCTGCAGTAAGCAGGAGGGCACAATTGCACTTCTGCAGTAAGCAGGAGGGCGTAATTGCACTTCTGCAGTAAGCAGGAGGGCACAATTGCACTTCTGCAGTAAAGTGTTAGTAAAAATTGAAACTTCAGCCCAAGTGGGCACACACGCCCTTCTGCAAAAAAGTGTTAGGAAAAAGTGAAATTTCAGCCACGTGGGCGCATACGCCCTTCTACAAAAAAATATTAGAAAACAGTGAAATCCTATCCTAGTGTATAAAATAAGTCAAAATACGAATGATAAAATAACCAAGGACACCTCAAGATTAGCCAAAAGAGAGTGACAAAACAATAAGGAAAATAGATAACATAAGACACAAATGGCTTTACCTTCCTTTGTTGTTGATACTCCTTTGATTGGCCCTTACTTAAGATGGGATGTGTGCTCCTTGATGGCTCTATTGAGGATCTTTACTATGTGCTCGGATGCAAATGCAAGTGAATGTGATTGAAAATTGGATGAGTGCACAAAATGGCAGTATGTAGTTGCAAAATGACTAAGTCCCCCCAAAATTCCCTTGAGGAGGGGGTATTTATAGAGGATCTGGAGTTCTCTAGAGAATTCAATGGTCAAGATTGATCCAACAAGGTCAAGATGAAGGGCTGTGGTGGGTTGAGAACCCACAAGCCCTCACATCTTGACATGTGGAGGGTGAAGTGGCCAAGGGGATATGAGATGGAGATGAGGTGTCAAAAAGGTACATGAGGTGGAAAAAAGACATGCACCTTGGGGAGTGAGGAGATTTCCACAAAAATGGATTTCTTGTCTCCAAGTGGGAGTGAAAGGGACATTTGAGGAATTTTAGAATTCCTCAAAAATCTACATGGGAAAAGGAAAGGTGGTTGGAGAAATAAGTGTGAATTAAAAATTCACATTCTTAGGAAAGTCTAAAAGATAAAAGATGGGCTCCAAAAAGGTGGGACTTGGTCACATGTGGAGATTGTGACAAGTCCAAGGTTGGTCACATGTGGAGATTGTGACAAGTCCAAGGTTCTAGAAGCCTTGGAAGGATGGAATGTGAATTAAAAATTCACATATAAAAGAGGGGAATCTAGGAAGAATAAAAAGGAATTAAAAATTCCTTGGAGAATGATTAGGCTTAATTAATCAGTAATTAGAGGATAATTAGGGGCTAATTAGGATTAAAAGCCAACTTGCAAAAGTTGGAGGATGTGACACATCCTAATCAAGGATTAGGCATGTGCACATCCTTAATGAAGAGATTAGGAAATGGATTAGGATTAGATGAAAATGACATGTGAGGAATTAAATAAATGTAATATTTATTTAATTTATTTGATGAAAAGAGGATTAAGGAGGGTAAGGTATTTAATTATTAATTAAATACCTTAGGGATTTAGCAGAATTAAAGATATTAATTAAATAATAGTAATATTACTTAATTAACTCGGATAAGAGGATGTTTAGATGAAAAGTGACAAATTTGGATAAATTAAGTGTCCAAATTTGGATGTCTACACCTACCATGTCAATTCCACATCAACATATCCACCCATATCACAACAAGAACATAGCTTCCCAAGTCCACCTTGGCAACAAAATCAAGAGCCTTTAAGTCTTAATGCCATCTTTGACAAGGGGAACACCAATCTAGTTCATGCACCCTTACCACCATCCAATCAAAAAATATCCCTAATCCACCATGTCCTAGTCCTAATCCATTGGCCTCTCCATCTTCTAACCCATCAAACTCTTCATTACCCCCACCATCATCTAATCCTCCATCAAATCAATGCCTTACGTTTAGATATTTAAAACATAAATTGATGGCATTGCATAAATCCACCAATCCACCTACAAAGGATGTGACCCAAGGGATACAAGAAAGGAATCAATTTCCACCATGTCATTCAACACATATACTTGAACATATAAAAGAGTCCTCAAACATCATGCCAAGTCCTTCAAGTCAACCATGTCATCCTCAACCCCTTGAGCAAAGTCAAGAGTCTCCCCTCATTAGTCCAAGTCAACCTCCATCATGTCTCCATGTTGTTGACCATCAAGAACATGTCAAGTCTCTCCAAGAGTCATCCCCTTGCAATTCCATTCAAGCAACCCAAGAGGTATATCAAGAGTCTACTCCCAAGCATGTGGAAAAATCAAGCCCTAGTCCTAATCAAGATCAAATCATTTTCATCCAACTTGTCCATAATCTATATCTTTTTTATGATCAAGATGATATCCATAATGATGAAGAGCCTATCCATGAGCAACTTGATCCTATACCCATCCATGAGAAATATATTCCAAATTCATCTCCATGTAGTCCTATCCATGATCCATCAACATCCACTTCCCTTGATGACACAAGTGCTTCCCAAACACACATAGAAGATCAAACAAATACCTTGGATCTAAGTGAACACAATGCTAATCAAGATCCTAATGATCCTCCATTACCCGCTATCGACCCCATTGCAAGTCCTCCATCATATCCTATTGGTCTTTCCACCATCATTCATGAATGTTCCTCAGAACAACAACAACAACAACCATTATCTTCCCTTGCTTCATTTTCTCCATCCAATAAGGAACTTTTGTCTAGTGTTCCACCTACACCTAGTCCTGTTGTCCATTGCATACTCCAAAACATGAACCACCAAGGTAAAGGTTTAGATCTTCATGAACAAGGTATTTTGGAGCCCATCCACGTCAAAGTCCCTTCACACTCTTATGGCCTTGGAAATACACCCCAAGGACACCAATCTCAAGATGTTGGTATTTCCTCCATGCATCCTAAGTCCACTTTCCATCATAAAGCCTATCATATGCCTAAAACATATGTTGCCATTCCACCACCGTCATCCTACAAATGTCAAAAGCATGTGACCATACACTTCCCTCCATCCACTCTACCACCATTGCTTCCAACTCCTAATCTCCCTCCATCCACTTTACCACCATTACTCCCAATACCTAATATCCCTACCATTCAATCCTCTTATCCATTTATCCATAAATCCTTTAAACATCTTAATCATGACCAATCAATGCACACATTGTCTAAACATAAAGCTTCCACTCATTCCACCAAACCCAAGGGATTCCAAAATAAAAAATTGGATGCCTCTATACATAAAGTAAAAAATTCTAATGGTCCTAATGCCTTAGCCTACAATTGCAAAAAGTCAAAGCCAAGTACATATAAAAAGCTATATAAGCCCATACCTCCAAAAGAAAAGTCTAAAAACAGAATGGTTTGGGTTCCTAAGCAAAAAAAATCAAGTCAAATGAGTCATCCACATCACAAAAATCTCAACCATCCACTTCCATCCAAAATACACATTCCATTGAAGAATCTAAAATTCCTAAAGCCCACAAGAAAAATAAAAGTCATAAAAATACTAAGTCTATGTGGGTGCCTAAAGCACTTCATCCACCATCTCCTAAGCAAACATCTCCATTGCTTCCTACACCCCGTCCACATCAAAAGATTCAATGTTTATCACAATGTGTGCAACCATTGGTCATGGTTCCCTTCCATTTCACAAAAATTCCACATAACTCCATCTCCTCACCCTTCACCCATTATCCTACATATCTCCCCCACATTCCTATGGTCCATGATTTTGACTAAGCCTCCTCATTTATCTTTTCCATAAGTCCCATATAATCCCTATCATCTTCCCTACATAATCCGCATCATAATCCATTATTTTCCTCCATAATACACATCATAATCCATCATCTACCTACTCCATCTCCATTTCATGTCATCCCTTACCAACATCTATGAGCATAATGACATTTGACATGGTCCATGCAATGACATCTATTTCTAGTGGGACTATCACCTTTCATGGAACTAGACACTTGAGTCCCTCTTATCCATATTCCCCTTTTCCTATCCAAAAAGTCAAAAAAAATAAAGAGTCAAAAAATAAAAGTAAAGAGAAATCCCTTCGTCCAATGGTGAAAACCTGGTAAACAAGCGCCCTGGATAAGTACCATGATGAAAACTTGGCAAACAGGTGTCATGTGTAGGTTGATCTTCTATGTCACTTACACTTGGGGGCACAATGTCTTATGTATCCAACCTATCATTTTCATATCATATCATTTCCATCCTACCTACCATCTTAGCCATCATACCTACCTATCATATTGGGTCCACTTATCCACCCTTCTCCTTTCGATCTTGATGAAGATATAGGGTAAAAATTTTGAAACATGTTTTGGGTATCTCTTGACATACCTCATCCTTTCTAAACCAATCATATCATTATCTTATTGTCATAAGCTTTGTCATGAAAAATCCTAAGTCTTGTACCTAGAATGGGGCATGTCATTCCTATGCGACATAGTCTTTGGAGATCACATCCTTGCTCTCTTATGATGCATACATCCTTTCCATCCATCCATTTATCATGAGCCTTTTATCCCTTATCCTATCACCCACCCTTGCACCTAGACTTGGTTTTCCCCTTGTCATTGGTATCTAGCGCAAAAGCTACCCAAATTTTCATCCATTGACACCTCAAAAATGTCAAAAATTCCAAAAAAAATCAAAACATGTCAAAAATCCAAAAAATGTCAAAAATAAAAAAATCAAAATATCCAAAAAAACACAAAAACATCCAAATAATTCTCAAAATTTCCAAAAAATAGTCAATGTTTGTCATGTCAGTCAAATAAGTCAGACATAGTCATTTGAAATGTCGACATTTAAATCATTAACCAACATACAACATAGTCCAATTAGTCATCCAGTCAAAATCAGTCAAATTTCCAAAACAATGTCAAATCAGTCTTCAAATTATCCAAATTATCCCAATCACATCAATTCTTCTATTCAATTCATCACATCCTCTCATCCATGTCAAATCTTCATTAGTCATTCCAAGCAATAATCCAAATGCAAGTCAATCCTTAGTCCATACCAATCAAGTCGATCAATCTTGCCAAATAATCCAATCACATCCTTTGGTCTTGATCCTAATCTTGTTGTAAACCCAGTCAATCAAATTCAATCAGTCAAATAGTCAGTCATCCTTGTGTTGATCTAGGGATATGTCTTTCCCCACAATGACAACACTATCATCATTAGTCACCATCATCAATCAATCAATTACTCATTGGGTTGCATCTTGACAGGGGCAATACCTTGTTTGCTTTTTGTATCATTTGTGCATGCTTGCTTGCTTGTGTGTGTTATCATTTTTATCTTGCATCTACATCAAGTACGACTTATTCCAGCTAATATTCATATCTTGTATCTAGACAAGGTTGTATTACACTGGGGCACAAGGCACATCATCACCTTGGTCCTTATACCTTGGTGCATCATGTATAGTGTTACATCAAACATCATGGTTGCTCACTTTCTTGTAGCATAATGTATCATTCATCTCCTTCATCTACTTCCTATCTTACATCATGCATCTTGTCCCTCCTTATCATTTCATTTCAAGAGCATACCCATGTTTGTCGAACCCACCTATCCTCTCGAGGGGGCATCATCATCCCACTCTTATTTCATCATCATCCTATCTTTTGTCATCATCCATTTTCCTCTATACATACCTTAGCTTCTTTGAAATGATGTTACTCGACACAAATCTCATTATCTCGAACATCATCTCAAAGAGGGGCAAAATGTAGACACTAAAAATTGTCCTAGGCTTGCGACTTTCTAAATTCTCTATCATTTCCCCTTTTGTCTTTGATAATTAAATAATTTTTAATTATTTAATTATTTTCTAAAGTCATAATTCTTCTATTAATTAAATAATTTTAATTATTTAATTAATTCATTTTTAATCTTTATTCCTCCTTAATTAATTAAATAAATTTTATTTATTTAATTACGTCACTAATTAAGTCCTCTTCTTTCTAAAATTAAATAAATTCTTATTTATTTAATTTTTGTCCACATCCACTATAATTAAATAATTATTTTAATTATTTAATTATTCATTGGCCTCTTTTCTCTCATAAATTAAATAAATTTTATTTATTTAATTTGGTCCACTCTCTTGAATTTTGAATTAAATCATTATTTAATTCAAAATGATTCTTTTGTCACATTCCTCTATAATTAAATAATTATTTTAATTATTTAATTATTCATTGGTCACCTGATTAAATCATTTTTATTATTTAATTTCTCCTATCACCTCTTTGTCTATGCCAATCTTATCTTCCACATCAAATCTTATCTCTTGACATCTCATTTAATTTTAGCCCTTGATTGAATTATCTTATAAATTCAATCTTAGCTTCATTTAGTGTCATTGCCCTAATTTTGACCTAACCCTAGTCCATACTACAACTTTCAATTTTGGCCATTGATTTAGACATCTTATTGACATTCAATCTCAACCGTCAATCAAATCAGACATTTCCTATAAATAAACTCTCTCATAAGCCATTAGGGGGGTTGATTCTTCAAGTGTCCTTATGCTGTCAAAATCATTCTTGAGTCTTTCATCCATTTCTATCTATTGTCATTCATCTATCATCCCCATGTCAATGTTATGCTATTGAATTGAGCAACCAACATTCATCCAACAATCAACCTTCAAAATCTTGCATTCTCATGCAGGTGGAGAAGAGCCATGGAGGTCAATCAAGTCTAGTTTGAAAATTGGTTTGCATTTCCTTTATTTATTTTCATTTTCATTCTAGTTTGTGCTTCATGGTGCTTGATAGGGTTTAGTTAATTTGTTGTTTTCAATACATTAAATCTGAATTTTTCCCTATTTACAGGATCAAACACAATATATGCAAAAGGGGTAGTATCTAACCAACCTTCCATCTCACAAAAGGTGATACTACTGATTGCAAGGCACTAGGTATGTATTAATTGAAGATATCTTATTTGAAAGGAATTATGATGGTGTTCTACTCTGATGCTTGGATAAGCCATAGGCAGAAAGAGTTCTTAATGAATTTTGTAGCAGTCTTGAGGATGGACATTTCTCCTCCAAGACTACTACCTTAAAGATAATGCGAGTAGGATATTATTTTCCCTCCATTTTTTTGAAGCACATCATTTGGTACAAAAGTGTACTTAGTGCCAGTATTTTGTTGTAAAAAGAAAGAATGTTTCCTTGCCTTTGAGCCCAATTGTAACTAAGGAACCCTTTGCTCAATGGGGTTTGGATTTCATCGAGTTGATAAATCCTATTTCCATTACTAGCCATAAGTGGATCCTTATGGTGACCGACTACTTCACAAGGTGGACGAAGGTCGTCACCCTAAAAAATGCTATAGAAGGCAAGATCATCAACTTCCTTGAAGAGTTGGTAACAAGATTTTGTTAGCCAAAAACCATCATATTCGACAATGCACAAGCTTTTATGGGTTCAGGGATGTCATATTTCACTATCAAACATGCGTTTACCTTAAAACTTCATTGAATTACTACCCACAAGGAGATAGGTTAGCATAGTCAACCAACAAAAACCTAATTAGGTTAATCAAGTGGGTTGGGTTAGAGCGACAAAGGGATTGGCACAAGAACTTGTGAGCTACTCTGTGGGCAGATAATATTACACCCAAGCAAATCTTGAAGGCCTCCCCTTATGAACTAGTATATGAAAAAGAGGTAGTTTTACCTATTTCCATAGAGATCCCTGCCTTGCAATTGTTAAAATCCCTAGAGGTCAAAGAAAGGGGTGGAATGGAAGTAAGGTTGGTGGAACTTCTCAAGCTTGAGGAAGAGAAAAAAAAGTCTCATGAAGCCATGATTGACCACCAATAGATAGTAAAATGATGGTTTGATAAAAAGACCTCCAACCCAGATTTTAAGGAAAGAAGCCTGGTACTAAAGTACAATGAGCACACTATGAAACTAGGATAACATACAAAATTTGAAGCACTATGGAAGGGACCCTTCCATATCAACATGTGTAAGGAAAATAATGTGTATTACCTTGAGGATATGGAAGGAAACATTCTAGATATACTGATGAATGATATTTATCTAAAAAATTTCCATTAAAATACGTAGTTCTTTAAAAAATCACAGTTATGTGCCACATATAATTTTTTTTGTAAATATGATCTATTTTTGAAAATAAGCCCTGAGAATAACATTGAGGAAATAGAAAGGTATTGTATTATATTATATTCATCAAAAAATTTGCAATGTAATACAAGCTTGAGGCCCAGATTTAAGCATGAAGCTCTCTCGAGCAAACCCATAAAGAGTTACAAAGAAAAAAAAGCAAAAAGGGAGGCAACATGCAAAAAATAGTAAAGCTAAGCCTCCAGCTATTGTTAAGCAATTGAAGCAACTCGTCGTCGGGTTCTTATTTTTATTCTTTGGTAGGGTGAAAATGGAGGTGAACACATAGCACATGTGAGCTTGACACAACATAGACCTCAGTTCTCATTGTTGCGGCTATATTCCAAAAACTCAAAGTTCTTTTTCCATTCAAGCCTAAGAAATTGTTCCATGACATACTCCCACAACAAGAAGGTAGCCACAAGCCGAGACGATGAACAATGCCTCTCGAGTTCCATGGCATGAAAGTCAGTAAGGAGAGACAAACAAGGCAACGTCTTCCCCATAATCAACGTGCCTCCACAGGTCCATGGCGCTCAAAATCCCAACATTAGGGATAGCTACTTGCACGATTTTTCCAACCCCTTCCAGCAATGCAGTGTCAAACATCTGGTGGCACAACTCAATTATCCAGGGCTTGGAAATGTTCAGGTTGAGCAATGAGGTGACGAAGAGAGAAACAACGTTGCAGTTGCTTCTCAATTGGTTCTCATCTTCAACATAGTCCTAGCCGACTACCCAATTGAATGCAACGACACCAAGGCAGTCACACTTCTTCACTAGATGCTTAATTCTATCACAGGTGACCTCACCCACAAAGGTGTATTGTGGCCTCCATGGTAGAAGTCAAATGGGAGTGCCTAGGCTAGCCAACATTATGTAAAAGCTAAAGCTAGAGGGATGGGAGATGGCAGGAAAAGCTTGCTAAACTTAAAATTTATTTTTCAAATGAATATTGTAATAAGGTGGCATAGCTATTTATAAAAAAGATGTGTCGACGATCCCAACCAACAAAAAATCTATTTATATCTAGATGACAATGAAGAAAATATCAAAGCAGCTGAATGGTAAGAGGCAAATCGTATAGAAAATCTAGCAAAAGGCCTTAAGAAATAAATCTAGGCATTGGGAGTAAATGTTTGTGTAAGCTGATCATTGCAACGTGTCCTTTTCCATCATCAACACCAGCTAGCTTGCTTATATGAAAGGACATTGTTTAACACATTAAGTTCCAACAAATTAAATAGGTAAGTCTTTTCAAAGTACCTTGCACCACTTAAGCATGCTTCTCATAACTAAAAGCACACTTTCTAATGCATTTAGCTTATTTGTGAAAAATGTGGTGGAAGGAATGTACTAATTCCATTCTCACGGTGAATTTGGCATTCTCGAGGGATACAAATCACAAATCCACACATATCACCTCATTGGCAACATTTAGTGGACCAACAGTAACGACAAAGCCTTAACTACATGTATGTGCAAAAGAATTAAGTACACCCAAAAGTAGATTTTTTCTAAGTAACAAAATAGCAAGTGGCCATTTCACTAAAGAAACTCTCTACAACTTCTCGGTACAACCATGGTAGAAGCATCAACATTTGATAGAAATGTTGAAGCCTCATCCAAAAGGTTGGGTTAAACAAATATCTTTGGGAGGGATTCATTCACCAATGCCCCATCACTAGAAGAACAACAATTTGATTACACTAGATCAGTGCAACTAGATAAGTGTGTTAGAAGAGAGGCGGTGCAAGATTTTGTCAATAACATTTTCAACCCAAAGTTGGTGACTAACCCTAAAAGCCTTAGGGAAGGGGTTTTACAAAGAATGATTCATTATGGGTCGATCAAAGGTTTCGCGTCTCTACTCTATAATTGTCGTTTGTCACAGTTCATGTTGCTTGTTGTGCATCCATGCCCAAAGCTAGTAGACACATGTGCTAAAAGATTCAAAAAGGAGACAGGGGTTATTGTTAGCAACAAGATCAAGGGTACAATTATTTTAGTGGCCATATGGGATATGTTGTGTATCCCTACAACTTGGGGTGCCAAGTGCTTTGATGAGGAAGAGATGGAAAATTTCTAGGAAGCCAAACCTAAGAAGGGGAAATTTTATAAGGATGAAACAAAGTAAAGACCGAAGAGAGATCAATTTTCTTTTCCTCGTGTTCATATAAAATTCAAGAAGGATACACAATTTGTTTTTTCTATGTTGGCCTAGATTTACAACCTCGATGATGACGAAGAGGTCCATCCCTTTCAGATGGACTTGGATTTCATACTGAAAAGGGAGAAAAGGCAGAAGTATTAAGATTTTGTTGACACAATAGCTGAAGGGATGCTAGAACAATTGAGGACCTACGATACTAAGTATAAATTCATGTATTCTTCCTTCTTGGTTCACTTAATTTTGCATCAAAATTTTGAGTTTCTGGAGAGATTTTTGTCATTATTTAGGTTTGATGTAAAGGGTTTCTATCAACCAATTTTGGTATGGACTCGTCCTTTTAAGGACATGGGATTACTACTAGTTTGTGGATTATTTTATGAAGCCGGTACTTTAGGATTTGTTCCCACACTGTATGGGTTGCTTCTCTTCTGAGGTTTTGCAATGGATGAAGACTTCACATACACCAGTGGATTATTTCCTAGGTCAAGATTTCACTTTTATCAAATTCCATGGTTTCATCGGGGAGCCTTTTAGACTCCCTAGATTTTCAACAGATAGAGTTTTTTCTTTGGAGGCATGTTGTTAAGCAACCCTTGCTGACAACATCTATGGCATTGAAAGGCATAAGATAAGGCTTTACCAGAATCCCCTTAGTATTGCCAATAGTCAGATAACATTGGTGAAATGAAAGGCGGAGGGTGAGCTTACAAACAAATTGGCACTCTTAGGTTGGTTCTTATTTGTGACATGTGGGACTACAATCCGATGAAGCACCTCCCAACTTTGAAACATGAGAGTCGAGAGTATTTTGAGTCGAGGAGGAATTCAACCCAAGAAAGGCTAGAAGTATATGTTGACTTGGTCCACATACCATTCAAATGACCATAATGACTAAACTTCTATGTTCAACAAGCAGAGCATCAAAAGAACCTCCCAATGGGTAAATCCCTCAGTTCACAATGTAAATTCCTAGGGTGGTCGGAAAGGAAGAAAGCAATTTTTTAGAGTTTTCAACAAGAGATGAGATGCCCCAATTCCCTATTCAGAGATATATGGCCATATGATGAAAGGTTCGATGAGGTTTACAACGAAAAGGCCAATAACGATAATAATAATTTAGAGGCTAGTCATGAGATTGAATAAGAGGGTCTTCCACGCCATGCTTCTCGGCCTCAGGTACCAGAAAAAAGAAAAAGGTTGAGGCAAAAGGACTCATGAGTCATGTCCCCTGTCAGTGCCTGAAGTAAAGGGAAAAGAACCCAACAATCCCTAAGAAAGTCAATTGTGGTTATCAAAGGCCAAGTTTTAGCGGGATCGGTTGCCAAAGGATCAAAACGTACTAGTTTGAATCATGCGAAGAGGAGAAGACTCCAAGATCTAAGCAGACCTGGTGCATCAGTTAAAGGGGAAGAAGAGGTGGAGTCTACCCTGCAAGGTGTTTCAACCGTCACTGCTTAGGTAAGTTTCGCTCCCTCTCTTCTTTCTACCTCTACATCTCTAGTCACTCCTCTACTCCCATCTATGGAGAAGATTCCTTCGTCTGCGAACCCAAATATTTTGGTCCTTAATGAACCCCATCCATTTTTAACAATGAACCTTGTGGAGTACCCCTACACACCAAATGAGCATTCTCCACCTCGGCCACTATTGATTCTTTAATCACCTTGCCGAGGGCCCCATTTGAAAGGGCTAAAACATCCGTGTTGCCCATTACTCCAAGTCTATCTGCTTTCAAGAAAACATCTCTCCTTTCGTCTTTCACCCCAACTGGTTTTTCCCTTGCTTAATCCCAATTTGGTATCCTACCATTTTCCATGATAATGCTCCCATTTTCCACCCCATAGTCTCATACATCTAGGGTTTCTCCTTCCATCACCCTTTTTGGTCTCCCTCTAGGTGTCTCCATTGTTGTGCAAAGCATTGAAACCCTGTAGAATCTCCAAGGCCATTTTAATGCAACCAAGCAAGCCCGATAGACCAAAAAGTAGAAACTACAATTAAAAAATGCCACACAACTAGCTACTAAGAAGATTGAGGCTTGCTTCAATGAAGAGCGAAATTCTTTGTTGATCACTACTATGAAGTCGCTCATATCCAAGCCCAAGGGACAAATGCAGATGGAATATTACGACATTAGAGCCATGGGTTTGGATTTAAGCGAAACTCACCCATGTGACAAGGTGGTCATAGCCAAAGCCACCTAGAAGGTGGTATATGCAGATTATGAGAAGTTGGATAGGAAATTGAAGAAGTGGGAGGTAGAGTTGGTAAATGTAAGGTATATGGTAAGTAGGTTGCAAATAGATATCAAGGCCAGAGATGTCGAGATGGCCCGCATAAGATAGATACAAGATCAATAAGGAGAAGCAACTAAGTTGCTCAAGGAGGCCCAAAGTGAACACATTTAGCTATATTCTGAAATTGAAAAGTTAAGAGTAGAGCTTGTTGTTGAGCGCCAGACAAACATAGAGTACCAATGTACTCAAGAAAACATAAAGAGAGAGTTGGAAAACATTCAATCTCAGGCTTCTAACAATCTAAAAAAGGCCCAAGTTTAAGCAAAAAGGTCAAAACAAGAGAAACAAGAGATTGCTTTGGCTTTGTAGACTCATGACCAAGAAGTTAGAATGTTGAGCTCTAAACTAACAAATTCCCTCTGAGAGAAAAATCAGATGGAGAATATAAGAGAAAGAGAAGATCAGTTCCACCAGGAGTTAACTACTACACAAGGGTTTGGGACCCTCCCGATATTAAAGAGTTTGATATCTACACACTGGGAAAGGATCATAGTTGTGGCTACCATTCTTAGGCCAGCCCTACATTTCTTAAGGGATTCTCGAGAATTAAACGGAAAGCTTGGCCTAGTGGTCGACCAAATTCTACAAATATATGCTCCTAGGGTAGCAGAATCACAAACTCTGACTTCCAGATTCTGTGTGGCCACTAACGAGGCCCTAACTAGTGCAAGAATTCTAGATCGAAAGGTCACCTCAAGCAAAGAAAGTGAACTTGTCAACTACCACAAAATCACAGCAAAGAGTAAGGAACTCCAAGCAATTTTGAACAAAAAGGTTGATGAAATCAAAAAGTATTTCAATGTTCTAATTAGCTATAGTTTTCCTCCCCTTTTCTCACCAGATGGAGA
This sequence comes from Sequoia sempervirens, assembly GCA_007258455.2. Lineage (NCBI taxonomy): Eukaryota > Viridiplantae > Streptophyta > Pinopsida > Cupressales > Cupressaceae > Sequoia > Sequoia sempervirens. Next base: position 76,029 of record VDFB02160080.1, read on the forward strand.
GGTGCTATCAGTTGAACAGGTCATAGAGGCAATCAAACAGAAGGTTCAGACTTCTACAGAACTCCTGGGTTTAAGCCTGACACCCAGTGTTGGTGAAATCAAGCTTGAGATCTTTCCCATTTCTCATCTATATTACCACCTTAGGGCTATTTCAGCTAGATGGGGAGTTGTTTCTTTCAATAAATTCTTTGAATTAGATCAAGCGTACATGGTTTCGTGCTCTCATCTGACCCACTAATTTAGACTAGGAAGTACAACACTCTGCCTTCCACAATCTCCAAGAATTTCTAGAGCTCTAGGTTCATGCCTCTGCAAGTGGAGGCCCCTTGTGAGTCACCAGAACTATGAAGCAAATTTTCCTTTAATCTTCTTTTGATTTTTGACTTTTATAATTTTTGGCTTCGGGATGAATTTGTACTTAAAGAATTTTTTTTTTGAAAGGCGCACAACTTTCCATGTTGTGGTTGTGTAGCTTTTGTCTATGTCTTCCTTTTGGGAGAAAGCTGAGGCATGTGTCAGCTTGGCGGGGATTTTCTCTAAGGCTATTTTCATGAATTTGAGACTCTTTGCCCACTTGACACATCATCACTTCACTTTGGGCAAGTTGCACTTTTAAGGAGCGATCTCTTTTGGGAGTTTGTTTGAGCATGTTGGATCTTTCTTGTTTTTAGGTTGGAACCTTCGAGGCAACACCGTCAATCTGTGATTAGTCAAATTAGATTTTGCTAGGTTGTTTTCTAGCATCCAATTGTTTTTAGATGGAAATATTTGTGAAATATCTAAAGGACATTAATTAGGCAGTTGGGAATTAATGAGCAAGGATTGTCATGATCTAAACAAAGATCTACGATTGAATCATCAACTATCAAATGTTGGCAGCTAGCAGTATTTACTTCTAGAATGTCGGTGAAATTTTTAGCTATAAATAGGAGGTGGCAACAAAAAGGAGTTCCCTTTTTTGGAAAGTTCTTTTAGTTTTATTTAGTTATAGAAATATTTTTCAGAAGTTTAAAGTTGGCAGAACACTACTTTTCTTTGGCATGTTATATTGTTTTAACTCAAACTTTATCGAATTGGCATCTAACCTTTGTTTTTTAAGTTCACCTGATATTTAAGTACGATCTATTTGGAAGAAATATTTGAAATTGTGCATGTTATTTCCTTTGTTAGGTTCCTTTTGTATGTTTCGTTCAAAATAAAACATTGTGTTAAGCTTAATTCAATAGTTTGAGTAGTTGATTTCCATGCTGTAGGTTATATGATATAATAATTACTTGCAAAAATTGGATTATATCTTGAACTTCTCCATTTTCTTGAAGGGTTGTTTTTTCATATGATGTTATAAGAAGAGGAAGGGTTTACACAATTTTTGAATATTTTTCTGTTAACTTTTCAAACTTTTATGCTTGATCAGACCTTAATGAGCACTTCTCATGGGGAGATTTGAAAGAGTACATTGTGCTTGTACTTAGCCTTTGTTGCATGTTATCTTCTCAACAATGAAGGGTTGTGGTATTCTATGTCTAATATATCATTCATAGAAAAGAATTGGGTTTGAAATGTTGTAAAAGATTTGGCACATTGCCATTTTCATGTTTTATATTTACATTTCATTCTACCTTTTTCTTCAAACTCAAAGAAGAGTTGGCTTTCTATAAAAATCTTGGAGGTATTCAGTGAGGCGCAAATTGGTCCCCCACTTGCTAAATTTTCCATAAGGTTGTTGGAGAGGCACAAGCTTTGATGATTAACATAGACACTTAAAAATTTCTTGATGGATCACATTGGCTAACTAACATCATTTTGTCCTAATACCCATCTTCTTTTTGCTTGATTAATTAAATTAGCCTAGCTATTTAATTAATTGTCTCATTTTCATCTATTAATCTAATTGACCTAATTAGGTTAATTCATCCCCTTTCATGCTAACATTTTGTCTTATTAAATTGAATAAATCAAATTATCTAATCTAATCCCTAAAGTCCTCCTATTTAATTAAATAACCCTAAGTTATTTAATTAAATATCATATCATTTTCCCTTTCCATTAAATAAATTAATTATTTAATGAATATCCTAATTTCCCTAATTTGCATAATTAAAACTTTGTTTTTATTATCAAATTACTAATTCTCCCACTTGCAAGGGAATATTCCTCATTTGCACATTCCTCCAAAAAGGGAATATTCCTTCCCTTTTTGCACAAATAAACTTTGTTTTAATTTCCAAAATATCTATTTCCTCACCCATAAGAATATTCCAAAGAATATTCTTTCTCCTCACTCATTTGAAAAAGGGAATATTCTTACAAAACTTCATGTGCAAGTTAACTCAAAACTTCATGTGTAAGTTAACTCAAAACTTCTTGTGCAAGTTAACTTGTGACCTCTTGTACAAGTTAAAAGTGTGTTTGTTTGGATGAATACAAGCCCTTGATTAAATATCAACATACATTTTCAACCCTTGATGGAAATCCATGATCCATGCCTCCATGCTCTTTCTCTTTTGACCATTGATTAGCTTTTTCAATCTTAGCCCTTCATTTTTCATTTACTTTCCTATAAATAAAGCATTATTTGGAGACAAGTAGATCCATCTTTTAACAACAAACTTATGTTATTAAAATCATTTGCACTCGCACTCACATTTAACATCATTTTAGTTTTATTTATTTGCATATTAGCTTAGCTTCCATTAATAGCTTCTATGATAACATAGATGCATACATTTAGCTTATTTGTTAATTAGGATTTTAATCTTTTGAAGCTTGTATATATTTAGAGTAGATTTGCATACACCCATATCGATCATCGTATCATAAATCATGTTAAAATAGCTTGCATCATGTTCATTTAGCTTTAAATAATATTTTCATACACATCTATCAATGGTTTCATCAGTTTTCCTCAATAAAACCGATTGAAACAAACTCATTATCCAAGGGATTGGAAAAGGGTAGCCATTCCACATCAATGCCACACCACCCCCAATAGGATAAGTTTCAATGTCTTAGATTAGAGGTTTGTCAAGCTTTCATGATTTGGAATGTTAGTTTTAATGGCTTCTTTGTCTTTGTTTACAGTGAATGATCCTATTGAGACTAATATATAGTGGGTTAAATGTGTCAAATTTGTATTGATCGGGTGTGGTTAAATTTCACTGTTATTGGTCACATTTTGGCGCTAGGAGGGAAAAATTTAATGTTTTGCATATTTTTTGGAGAAATTTTGGGTCTAATCTCTTAAATGCATGATTTTCTTTAATTTTTAATGAATTCTATACGACTAATCTTGCAGAAAGGTTGTTGGGTTTTGAAGATCTCATGTTTAGCTTTCTAAAACATTTTATGATTTCAAAATTGATCAAGATTTGAGGAAGTTGTCATTATCTCAAGTTGTTGTCCATCATTAATTTTGTTGTTTTTTTTCAATTTTTGGGTTTAATCTCTAAAATGCATGATTTTCCTTAATTTTTAAAGAATTCCATATGACTAATCTTATAGAAAGGTTGTTGGGTTTTGAATATATCATGTTTAGCTTTTCAAAACATTTTATGATTTCAAAATTGATTAAGATTTGAGGAAGTTGGCATTATCTCAAGTTGTCATCCATCATTAATTTTACTGTTTTTTTATTAATTTTTGGGTTTAATCTCTAAAATGCATAATTTTCCTTAATTTTTAATGAATTAGAACTATATGACTAATCTTGTAGAAAGGTTGTTGGGATTTGAAGATCTCATGTTTAGCTTTCCAATAAAGATTATGATTTCAAAATTGATCAAGATTTGAGAAAGTTGTCATTATCTCAAATTGTTGTTATAAACTAATTGTCTAAAAATGTTTCTCAAACACTTGAAAGGATAAAATGAATTAGCTTTCAAGTTTGGATAAAATTGAACCAAAAAACCTCACATTTGCTTTAAATTTTGACATATGCTTTAAATTTTTTATTTCATCTAATTTCTAATATGTCTCTACTTCTTGTTTTGGTTTTTAGATTAACTGGGTTTTGTAGGTTTGGACAATACAACTTGAAGAAAAGAAGCATATTTTTTTCATTTGAACTATAATTGTAACAAATGTTTTGACACGTTTGAGAAAATTATAATTCATTTGTAATTCTTTTTTATTTCATGCTTTAGGACCACACTAATTTTCCATTGGGTTTAAAAAAAATGCTCAAACAAGACTAAAATTGAACCCTCATTTCATCATTTTATTTTGGGCTTAAAATTGAACAAGACAACTTAACATTTCGTTTGGAGAATAACATGAATTCATCTTAGCTTTAGGGGTTAAAATTAACAAGTGTATGTTATGTTTTGTGATTTACACTTTTGTTACTGAATGTGTATGCAATTCTCTCATGCCACTCAATGATCTTGAGAAATAGAAACATTCCTTAACATTTTGTATAATCACCTACATCTTTCAATTTGGATTAAAAATGAACCCCTTGCTAGTGTAGGAACAGGCGTGGTGTGTGTTCTCTCCTTGTTTCATGCAAACTAAGATAATCGAACTACAAACATAATTCCTTTCTATTATTTATTTTTAGAGGGCCTACCTCTCCCTTCGAAAGGAGGGAATGACCCAAGTGGTAACAAGCTAAATCTCAGCTCTTCCAAGTCGCTATATAAAAATGTGTTTGTAACGAAAGTCATAAACAACAAGTGCGGATGTGTCATACCGACAAGTTTCACCTTAGCACCCGTGTGGTACGTTAAAATATCTTCTTAGGAAGAGACTGAGAGGCCTCTTAATTCTCCATAATCTTGAGCTAATCTTGCCGCGTGTATGGCCACCTTAAACAAAAGCCTTTATCACGAACCATTTTTTAGAAACCAGAATCCTTAATACTTGTTAGTGCAAAAACAATCATTTTGAAGCTACCCCACATTTGTACTATTCATTTTTGAAATAGAAAAATCCTTAGGACCTTCAAGTCTTCAAGATTTTGAGATTTGGTGATCCCAAGTTTGTGTTGTGGAGGGGAGCTAGTGTCACCAAATCTCTAAATGTTTGCATTATCTTAGTGTTTGGAAAAATCCAAGTGGGGACTCAACAAGTATGGCCATTTCATTCTAGGTGGTAAATGGTTTTTAGTGAGTTTAATACTTTGATTGGTTCCAAAATGTTACAAACAAATATTCACAATCTTCCTCAAAATTTTAAACCCTTTGGGCTAAATATGGATACCTTTTGAAATAGCCTTGGTATTAATGTTTTTCCTAAGGATTTCTATCCTTAAAGATTTCAAAATATATTGAAAATGTAGTAAAACAAAGGTAGAGTGAATGATTTTCACGGGAGAGCAAAATTTTCTCAACTGCGGGGCAAACAAAGAAGTGGTTTTTTCTGTTGCTAATGTTTTTCAGAACAAAGTGGTTTTATTGCAAAGTAAGAGAGAAGAGAGAGGATTTTCCATTTCTTGTTGTTGATCAATGGAGGATGAAGCTTCCAAGTGTCTTCAATGAATTAATTTTGGGGCTCTTCTTCCTTCTATATCTTCTCTTATTTTCTCATTGTAAAGGGGTCCTGAATTTTTGTATGGAATAGGTAGAAAGAAAATGCTAAGTCTGAGTCATGAATTGATGATGTAAATTGTAATAGGCGAGTTTCATGAGTAAATATCAATTAGTTTGTGCAAATAGAGCATGAATCTTATCAAATTATCTCTAGATTTGTACACTTTAAGTCATATGAATTTAATATACAAAGTATGTTGAATTGTCATCTTAGTTTCCTTAAGATTGTGTTGTGTGTTCATGGTTCTATTTCAAAGAAATACTTAAATTACTTTGAGAAAATAATTATGATTTCAAGTGTGAAGGGTGGATTTTTAAGAAGAATTTAGATGACAACAATAGTGGATCTATTAGTGCAAGGCATTAGCAGTTTTAAATCCATTGGTTGAAGTTCATTTGCTGATGAAATTTTCTTTATGATTATATATTTGACTCCATGGCCCAGAATTAGGCATTGATTTGTCATTTAGCTAAATAAATTTCAAAAATAAATTATTAAATCAAAATTATTTTAATTTATGTTGTTGGGTTTAGATTAATTGTTGAATTTTGCTTCCCAATTGTTGAGTGAGTGTTGAGATACCAAAAATATAGCTAGGTTTGAAGTTTTTCAAGAGTTTCCTTGGTATAATTTAATTGGGAATTATCTGCTATAAAATGCAATGTTTGTGCATAATTGAATTAAGTCTTTAGGAATTGTGAAGGGGGACCCACCTTGGTCTTGTAGAGCGAAAAGTGTAGGAAATTTTAGTCTTTGACTGAATCTTGTTAGTTGGCCAAATCCATCTTTGAGTCTGCGCATTAGAAATTGGTTATTCTTTAGGACTCATTGGATCTATTGATTTGGAACACCAACAAAAGGAAAGGAGGTTAAGGATCCTAAAAATCAAGCTAAGGCTTCTTCTATCAAAGACAAATTTAAAAAGGAAAAGGTTGATCAAGGGAACAAAGGAACTACTATGGTTCAGAAAAATAAATCTGAATCAAAGCAAACAAAAGAGAAAGAAAAGGATGTATAAAGCTATGATATTCCAAAATACAATGTTGTTGACATGAATCAAATCTTGTCACAAATCAAAGTAACAGTGCCTTTTTTAGAAATGATGAGAATAGAGGAACACAGGGAAAAGGCATTAGCCCTTATTACTAGTACATTTGTTGTTAGTGATAAGAAAGAGATGAATGTCCCTGGTGAAAGGGAAAAGGAAGGGGTGAAGGATGTTGAACCTAAAAGAATTCATATTGAGTTGCCTGAAGTATTCATAGGCACCACTTTAAATTCTAACCCCAACCATATAGACTCATTTTATGCAACCTTGCAAGTGAATGATAAGTTGATCAAAAATTGCATGATAGATTCTATTGCTTCCACCAATATCATGCCTTTGGTAATCATGAAGGAGCTTGGGTTGCATGAAAGTCATACATATGGTAAGTGTTTTACTATGGATTCAATGGAGGTCCCTATGGTTGGAATTGTGAATGAGGTTCCTTTCAAGTTGGTTGCCTTTCCTGAGAAGAGTTACACTATGAGTGTAATTGTTGTCGATATTCTTGCTCAATATGGAATGCTCTTGTCAAGGGGGTGGGTGGCAGTAGTTGGGGGAAGTATGAAGTTGGACCCTTCTTATGCCACCATACCTATGAATGGTAGGGATGTCGTGTTTATCAGGGAGAAGAGGGCTCACACATATAATTGGGGAAATTTATCCACATGAGGATGTGCACTTTGTTGACATAGATATGGACAACTTTAAAGTTGTTGATGCAGAACCACTAAGGTTCAAGGGCACACAAATAATTGAAGAGATAAAATAGGAGGTTTAGTCAGATGGTCTTTGGGACATGAACTTTGATGGAGCCTACTCAAAAGAAGGATTCAGAGTAGGGGTGATTCTCATGTCACTAGGAGGTAAGTCTTATAGATACTCATTTTCACTCAAATTTGAATGTACAAATAATATTGTTGAGTATGAGGCTTTACTCCTTGGACCTAAAGTTTCTATCAAGCATGTAATTAAAATGCTCAAAGTCTTAGGTTATTTTGAATAAGTTGTTTCCCAAATAAGAGAAAAGTATGAGTCTTAAAATAAAAAGGTTAAAGCAATATAGGAATGTTGTTTGGGACTACATTGAAATGTTTGAAGCATTTTCCATTGAATTGGTGCAAAGGGAAAAAAATGTGACAACAGATTTCCTCAAGCCAATATTGCCTTAAGACCGGATGATATTACCTACTATGGTATATCAAAGGTTGAGACTTAGATGAGGTCTTCTCTTTTAGATAATATTCAAATTTGGAAAATATTCAATGATGATAAGGACTTTTTGAAGCTCTTGCATTGTGTGGATGAGTATCATAGCCAAGAAATTGATTTCCAAAATTTTGTGGAGAAAGTGGATGGAAAGGATACCATTCTTGGCAAGGAAGTTATTTAGCTTAGGACCAATAAAATCCCAAAAGGATTGGTAGCCCTAGAAATATTTTTTGATAATTTAGACAAATGCAATATGAAGCAAAATTATATACAAGATAAAGACCTTGAGGAAATCAATTTGGTGATAGAGAGTGCACCCAAGAAGGTGTATATTGGCAAGAGGCTCAACCCTAAGGTTAGAGCTATGTTGATAACTCTGCTAAGGAAATATAAAAATGTATTCACATGGTCATATGATGACTTAAAGGCTTATAGAGAAGATTTATTCCAACATGAGATTCCTCTGAAGCCAGGTGCAAAACCTTTTAGGTAGAAGCAAATCCCAATAAATCCTACATTGGAACATAAGATGCAGTATGAGCTCATGAAGCTTAGAGACGGTGGAATCATAAAGCCTATCATACATTCCACTTGGGTATCAAATTTGGTAACACTAAGAAAAAAGAATGGAGATATAAGATTATTTATTGACTTCCAAAATTTGAATATATCTTCTTTGAAAGATAACTACCCATTGCCTAATTAGGAGGCAATGTTACATAAGGTTATTGGTTGTGAGATTTTATCTATGATGGATGGGTTTTTTGGCTACAATCAAGTAAAGGTAAAAGAGTTTGAACAATATAAGATTTTTTTTACTACACCATGGGGAACATACATCTATGTTAGAATTCCTTTTGGTCTAACAAATGTGGGAGCTACATTTTAGAGGGCCATGGATGTTGCTTTTTCATATTTCATAGATGTTTTCATGGCTATATATCAAGATGGCCTCATAGCATATACCAAGAAGGAGGAGGAGTATTGCATGCACCTAGAAAAGATATTTGTATGAGATTTGGAATATGGTATTTCATTAAACCCTAAGAAGTGTACATTTGGGGTTACAAAAGGAAATTTTTTGGGGTATATAGTTTCAAAGGATGGGATAAGAATTGATCCAAAAAGAGTTGCAGCAATTGATAGAATCCCAATTCCTAATTTAGTGAAGGGGATCCAATCATTCTTTGGCTAGTTTAATTTTGTTAGAAGATGTGTTACAAACTTTGCTAAAACTAAAAAATCCATCTCCAAAATGTTGTGAAAGAAAGAAACAATTGAGTGGGGTGATGAGCCTGTTAAATCATTCAATAACATCAAGAAAGCTATCAAAGAGGCACCAGTGCTCAAATCACCCAATTTTACTAAACCTTTCTAGTTGTTTTATTTTGCATCATTCCACACTATTGCTACTATCCTATTACAGAAAAATGATGAAGGGTATGAACAACCCATTGCTTTCTTTAGAAAATGACTTTAGGTAGCAAAATAAAAATATGACATCATGGAAAAATAGGCCTATGCCTTGGTGAAGGAAATGAAGAATTTTAGACCTTATTTGGTGGGTGCTAAGATAGTGGCTTATGTACCTAGTGTTGTAGTCAAATATATTTTTACTCAACAAGAGGTTATAGGACGAAGGTGTAGGTGGATCAATAAAACTCAAGAATTCAATATTGACATTCAAATCACTACACTAGTTAGAGGATAGGGTTTAGCAAAGCTAATGGCTAAATCAAACCTGGAAGTCAATCAAATAAATCAACTTAGTGAAGATGTTCACACAAAGGAGTGCATGGTTCAAGAACACATTTGGTATAAAGATGTTTTATATTATCTAAGATATATGTCTTGCCCTGATCACATGACTGATAATCAAAAAAGGACTCTAAAGCAACAAACAATCAAATATGTTATGATTGAGGGTTTCCTATACTGGAGAGACATGGTTGGTGTTATGTTGAGGTGTGTTGATGAAAAATAGGCAAGGACAATTCTTGAAGAAATGCATGGTGGAGTTTGTGGAGGCCATTACATAGCCAAAACAACTACCCATAAGATCCTGAGATTTGGGTATTGGTGGTCATCTCTCTTTTTTGATACACATAAAATGGTGAGGAAGTTTGATGCTTGCCAAAGGTTTTCTGGTGCTTTGCCCCTTAGAACACAAAATGTTGAGGCTCCTTTTTAGCAATGGGGCATAGATTTCATTGGTGAGTTCAATGAAAATTCTAGTGGTGGTCATAGTTGGATACTAGTTGCCACAGACTACTTCACCAAGTGGGTGGAGGCAATTCCAACAAGGAGGGAAACTAGCAAGGTTTCTATTAATTTCATTATGGAAAATATACTAATTAGATCTGGTACCCCTGCAAAGTTAATTATGGACAATGCTATATGTTTCAAATATGAAGAATTCACTATTTTTTGCAGAAGTTATGGAATTTCCATGTCATATTCCTCATCTTATCACCCACAGGGAAATGTATAAGCTAATTCTAGTAACAAAATCCCCATGAAGATCATGAAGAGAGTCATGGAGAAAAACAAAAAGGCCTGGGATTCAAAGTTAAAATTAGTTATATGGGCTGATAGAACTACCATAAAGGTCATAGAAAGATCTTATGAACTAGTGTATGGACTAGATACAAGAATACGAATGAACAACTTATTGCCAATCTATAAATTCATCTAGGAATATGAAGAAGACATTGATGATAGCATGAGTAATAGGATCAATCAGCTAAAAAAATTGGATGAATCGTGAAGAGTAGTACAAGATATTAATTTGAAGAGGTAGTTGTAGGTCAAATACCTTTTTGATAAGAAGGCTATGGAGAGAAAGTCTGTTGTAGGATATCTTGTATTAATTTGGAATGCAAGAAGTCAGGACAAGGGTAAACATGGTAAATTTGAGGCCCTTTGGATTGGCCCTTATGTTGTTTGGGGTAATCATGGTGAAAATTCCTATTGTTTGCAAAATTTTAATGGTGAAATGTTGGAATTGCTAGTGCATGGACAATTCCTCAAACCCTAATTTTCATAAGTAGGAAATATCCATGCACATTTGTATCGTAGTTTCCTATTTTGTTGTTGTTTTGAGTTTTGGTCATCTACTCTCCCAGAAATAATTGAATTCTCCCTCTTCTTTGTCAAGCAAACATCCCCAACTGAAGCCACTGGTGGAACCTACAAAATCCATGGCCATTTTGTCAAAATTTTGAGTCTCTTGAGGGCTAGGGTTCACTCTTCATGTACTAGGGTTTTGTCTTAGAGTTTAAAACCCCTCAAGTCTTCACTATTTTCTTAAACCCTCCTAAAACCCTAATTGTTTTGTGCCTTGTGCTTTTTGTTCTATCCGCTTGTTGACTTCAAAGACATAAGTTATCGCTTAGATGACTAGGAACCGGTCACAGGGAGTCAATGAGTGGATAATTTATGTGATTTTTGTCATCACAGAGAGCTCAGAATCCTGAATTTGATGCAACTTGAAAAGGCGAAAAAGGAGTTTGTTTGCTCAAGTTAGGCGCAGTCAAAGTCTGGTCAAACCTGGACCAAGAGGCCATTAGAGGGTGCAATGTTGATTGACTCAAAATTAGTTGGAAGTGATGTCAATTTGAAGGGCTCAATGACACAAACCAAATGATGTTTTTTTGTCAAATTTTGAGCCTATATGTGTGAGATATCGCCGGTCAAAGTTTGGTCAACAGTCAGTCAACTCAACTATTCGGGACAAGAAAAAAGGTAGAAAATTCATCATCACCAAATTGATTGAATTCAATGTCATCGCAAAGGTCTCATCACCATGATTCCAACGACGTTCGTTTCATGCAAATCTGAGCTCATATGCATGAGTTATAGCCAGTCAAAGTTTTAGTTGACCAAGGGTACCATATGGTACGACTGATGACATAATGATGACTCAGCAGACTGTCTATATAGATGCCGAGTTGGACCAATCAAGATCTAACACATGTCAGTCTGTACAGTGACGTGGCTAGCCAATGTGGACATGACATGGGGGTTGTACCATGAGCTAGCTGCTGACGTGGGCACTAACTATGAGTTTCTGGTGAATAGCTTGTGGACACGTGCCATCTGTTGATCTTGCCATGTGGTATTCTCTATTGGGAACCATGTCTTCTCCCCATTTCTGCTTTGTCAGTTCATAGTTTTTTTTTCTTAAAAAATTATAGGGAAAGGGAGTTGAACCCCCGACTTGTGCAGAATAGGTCATAAGTCTCCATTGTTATACCCCACAACTGCCGCTTAAACACACAACATGGCTGTTTGGTTTTGTTATCTTAATATTTTAAATTGGTGAGTAAAAGACAAGTGGTGGGTATGGAACCCTTAACCACCCGCTGGCTAAAATGCATTGTAACTAACACACCACGTATGGCACTTTATATATATAAGGCACCTGGTTATCTTTGTTAATTGATAAAGCCTGAAACTTTTAAGTTAAGTTTAAATTGAAATACAAAAAAACCTCTAAACAAAATAGCCTAAGAAAATTATAAAAATAATGGCTCCCAAAACAAATTCAATTGTTTTATTAAGGGGTATTATTGTTTTTTTATGTAAATGGGGAAATTGTCTTGTATTTTTCCTTTAAGGGGGAATTTGGTGGTTTTTGGCCCCATATGGGAAAATTGAAGTATAAAAGGAGAAGACTAGGAGAGTCTTCCTCACCAACTCAACTCAACTCAATTATCACTTTCTGAGTTGATCATTGTATCCTTCTCTCTATCCCATTCTCTTGGCCTTTGGGAGCCTTTTGTGAGAGAATTCTAGAGGGAATTAGGAGAATATTTGAGTTGTGATGTAATGATGTTCTAATCTTGTAGTAGATCCTTTAGGCAAAGTCAATTTTCTTACTCTTTGTTAATCATCCCTAGCTTGGAGAGCTTTTGAGAGGGGTTTTTGAGTGAGAGACTTTTTGTGTGACTTTGTGGATAGGTTACAGATATTTGTAAGCAGTGTGCAAGAGGCTTATTTGGAGATTGTACTGCTATTTCAGAACATCTTAATAGATTGGTCACTCAGTTGAGCTTGACTCAGAGACATAGTCCACTCAGACGAACTCCATAATCAAATTGGTGTATTCTTTTCTCTCTTGGTTCTATGGTTTGAATTCTCCATGTTTAATGTTCCTGCTACTCCATTGTTAATGTCTTTACACCTTTGTGCATAATCACTTAGCAACATTTTTCATAGATCCCTTCCGCTTTACAGATCACAAAGTGTGATTTCCAAACGATTAGCTTCTCTCGTTCATGGGTAATGACGACACAGTAATGGTGCATCTATTTCTCATCTACCATATCAACTCTACACAACTTCAGATCACATTATTGCACTTCTTCCAAGGTCACAGTGATTACTAAGTGGCACCATTTATTTCCTAAAGTGTTGCAGTGGTTACACTCTTTGTTAGGGTATTTTCTTCCTGTTTTGATCATAGATTTCTTGGGGATGCCATTCTTGTTTTTATAATTTCATCAATGTTGGAGTGTGCTCGAGATGTCAAGGGAATTCATGTCTGGTTGTTACATCATTTTGGGAGGAAATCCTTGGTGGACTACAGTTTGATCTAGGTGCTTTGGTCTAAAACCCTAGTTTGGTTAGGGTTAGCAATTTCAAATTCAAATATGAGTTATGCCTGCACTATAAAGGAAAATTTTGTGTATTTTGTTTGGGTTCCATTCTCTCTAAATTTTTGTAATTCTTTGGTCTTATTCTATATAATGTTTTTGTCTTACACCTAGAAAGGAAATGTTGTAATGTTTGCTTTGTAATAACAATAGATGACCCAAACGTTCAATGTATTCTTCTCTTAAATATTGTATCAACTTTATCATCCTCTTTGATTTTGTACTCACTATCTTTGAATCAATATAATCAAGGATTTTTTTTGGTTCTCAATCACATTTTTTGATCTTGAATGTTTGATTTGTTAGTTTATGTTCAAGGAGCAAAGTAATTTTTTTCAATTCATATGTTAAGGTAGTGATGATGCAATAGGGATTTCAAAGTAGTTTGATAGTTCTGTTCTTTTGTTGGTTTCTTGTTGTAAGGTAGAAAGTTTATAAGAATCTAGGGTGTGTCTATTGTAGGAGTGTTACTTCATTTCCAGACTTCGTGTAGATAAGGCACTGGTTAGTCTATGTGCATAAACCTAAGTCTAAGGTGGATCCAACTACGATTCATTAAAACCTTTTAATTTCCTATACTTTCTTTTATGTTTATTTTCATACTACCATAAGATATTGAAGACAAGGGAGAGTTGTGTAGATGATTTATCCCATTGAAGGATTTCCACCATTTTATTATGATGATTTTCCTTAATGTATAGGGATACCCACCTTGGTCCTACAGAGCCTAAAGTGCAAAGGAGAGGCTTGCCAATCAGTCATCTCATGTTCGTTGGCCATTGACCTAGGGTCTCTGAGTATAAGGAGTAGCTACCCTTTAGGAGATGCTAGACCATCAACTGTAAACACCAACACCATCTACAAGCGCTTAAGACCTATGAGGCTAAGTGGAACATGCACTCTGCTTACCTATGATTGAGTGCCAAGCACCTTAATAATTTAAATGGTGGGTATAAAATATTAATTTATAAATATTTAATAATTAAATTATGTGAAACCATACTTGCTAACATTGATATGTCATCAATTTCATATGTCGATGAAGACCATGCATAGAGATTATGCAGATAAACCATACTATGGCATGACATAGACGAAGAATATGTCGATTGAATAGGGAATATTCCTTGAAAACATTGAAAACTATACCTAAAAACTAATGCCTATGATGACATCATATGGGCATATGATACAGATATTTCATGTACAAACGAAAATTTCTACAAATCTGCCAAACCCTCCAAAAATGGCTCAATTTTTTTTTCACCAAAATATCAAGTATTTTATATAAAATAGGGGTTTTTGGGCCTTATGGACTCAACCATGAGGTCCATTTCACCCCAACAAAAACTCTACAAAAACTCAAGCTCGAATCACCCTCATATTTGAGAAGGGGTTTGCAATTATAAAGCTTTGATACCATGTTAGAGTCACTCAAGGACTCAAGCCTCCAAGATTCCCTACAAAAAATAAAAAAACCTTCTATAAGAGAGAAAAGCAAGAAAACATATTTACAATATGGATGCAAGATATGGCCAATAGGCAATACTCAAAATTGTAGTGATATATTGGAATTATACAACTAAATTAAAATTTCTAGAATGTATAGATGATGCCTTGATTATAAAGGAAAAGTGTGAGATAGCATTAGAAAAGATCTTGACATGTGTCTTAATCCTATATAATGAGATAACTACCCCAACAAGTATCAAATACCTTAGAACACAAACATTAAATTCCAAAAGATAAGATAAGATCTAGTGACAACCAATGCTTAACTAGAAAGATTCCCTCCTAGGAACTAAGTGGACTTAACATGTAAATAGGACCTAGATAGGTAAACACCTATTTACACCAACAATTTGGTTGAGGCACATGTACTCACCTTTTGATACACCTATCTTATGTGTATGACACCTTTACCACACTTATCCCATGCACATGACACATCATGGACACATGTTGTGCACTCATGGAAGAGGTTAGAGTCCATACCTACCTTCTCATACCAACCCTTTTCTATATATTCAGTAGGATCATATGTAATTAATTTCTTTTATAATTCACACATATTGTATGAATATATTACATATGTTTGGTTTATATGAAATCTCTTGTAGAAGGAATATTAATGTTTGGAAGGATGTATTGGGTTGTAAGGGTCAAATATCTAACTACAAAAAATTTGGTTTCCTAAAAAACTAAGATTTATTTTGAGGACCCTATGCATTGAGATAATAACTCTTCCATAATGAAGTTTGAGGAAACCTCTCCCAAGATTTGAGATGGGATCGATTGACCTCACTTTGCTACTCAGGTTGAGGAGTTTGTCTTGTTGGTAGATTTGCTAATTATCTTTATGAAAATATTATTCCTTCAAATAGTTTCTCAAAGATGGTTGAGGTAGCAATTCCCAAGTTTCAAATAGGGATTAATTAGCATTATATCACTAATATGGATGATCATTTCTCACTCAAGAAAGAGTTAATGATTTTTGAACTACTTATTAAAGATTTAAAATTAACTAGTTTATATTCTTTACATATTTAATAACATCCATTTAAATTTCTTTATTCTCATAAATAAACTTTTTCATATATTTTTAATTGATTATTATGACATTCCTTTTTATTTTACTCATGAAAAAATAAACATAATTATACTTTAACAAAGAAAATATTTATTTAATATACAAAATGTACATTTCACAATCATTTACCTTTTAGTCTTATAATTATAAAGTGTACTTTATCATATTAGATCATTATAATTGTAAATTAAATTAAATTATCTTAAATAAACTTAAAATCTGTTTTAAATTATCTAGTTTATATTCTTTACATGTTTAATAATTTCCATTCAAGTTTCTTTATTTTCATTTCGTTCCACTCATGGAGGGAAGTAGGCATAATTATACCTTACCAAATCAAATCCTTCTTTTTGCTTAATAATCATTTTCTTTTACTCTTCTGAAATGTACAACTCACAATCATTTTCCTTTTATTCTTATAGTTATAAAGTGTACATGAACTTTGATAGTTGTAAATTAACTTAATTTAATAGAACGAAATTTAAAATGGGTTTCATATTATATGGAAAATGTAATTTTAAATGTAAATAAATAATAATAATAAATTATTTTATATAAGATTAAAATTTATTTTTATTATCTTCTAAATAGGAATAAAATAATAAATATGTATTTTAGAAGTAGAGATGAAAAATATTATGAAATAAGATTATAAATTTTATAAATTTAAATTTGGAACAAGATAATTCTGTACTTTAAGTTCTAAAATTATATGTAAACTTGGTCCAATCCCATATCTATAGTCTTGACCCTACATTTGTTGTTTTATCCAACTAGTGTAGTTTTGATATTTTATTGTATATAGGATGATATTGTCTTCATATCTTCTATGCATACAAACACATTTTTATTATGTCTATAACCTATAATTAAAAACTTGATGGTGTTGAAAAAAATTAGCTGAACTCATTATGCAAGGCATTCAAGGTGAATTTCTCCCTTTTCTTTGTTCTAGTCAAGCCTCATTGATCAATTTAAATATTTTGATAAAGTTGGAAGACAACAAACAACACATGCAACCAATGTGTCTAAAATGATGCTAAGGATTTTAGACTTTAATGCAATGGCATATGATAAAATAGATGTTAGAATAACACAATGCAAGAGCTAGGGTTTCGCCTTGTGTTGGTACAAGATTCAGTGTGAAAAGTTAAATAGTGATTGATGAGAGGTTATTTTTAGAATTAGGTTCTAAGAACCTTATAATCTGATGCATATTGCATATTTCTAGTTGTACCCCCTTCTTAATTGTGATGCAAGAGAATCAAGTGGTGTAGGAGCAATCTTGCATCACCCAAAAAAATGTTTTCCTTATTTTCTTTAGTTGTTTTGAATCCCATGATGGCACTTAAGGGCTGTAAGATAGTCAAAAGTCAGAAAAACTAAAAACAGTCACTTACTATTTTTAGTAAGTTAGCCTAAACGGGCTCGTATAGACCTAAAAATTTACCCCAAGGAGCAGAACTAAAAAATAGTTTTGGTGGCAGAAAAATCGCCTTAATACCCTGTATGGTTTGGAAGATATTAAAGTTTTCATCCCAAGAAATTTCTCTAGTGCAACTTCAAATTAAAATTTCAAAACCTTAGAAGCCTTTAAAAAATCTCAAAAATTGGGTGAAATGATCTCCAATAGTTTCGACATTGTAGATCTCTTTGAGAGCTTTCTAACAATATATTATAATAGCAAATTAGACACCCAATTCAAAAGTTATGGCCCCGAGAAGCTACACCACTAAAAAGTGAATTTCATTAAAATATCTTCCTAGGAAAGAAATCAAATAGTGGGACTTTTGGTGCCAAAACAAAAGGGAAGTTACACTTTCTAGAACATTCTAGGGTGGTTATTGGGTAAAATAAAAGGGTTAAGTGGAGGTTGTAGAAGGTGGCTCCAATAGTGCAGATTATAGCTCTGAATAATAGATTTTATTTTTAGAGTTGATTTGGATGTAATGAATCAAGCCCATGAGGCGCGGTCCTATAATTTATGAATTTTTAATTTCATTTTCGAAAAATAATTCAAAGTGGGTTGTTTTCTATCTTGCATTTTATATGTTGTTATTTGTTATTATGTTTCATGTGGGGTTTTGGTGGTGTAGCCCTCATTAAGTGGTATCAAAGTAGGTTTTCCTAAGTGTGTAAACAGATCGCCGAATGTGAGGTAGTTTTCACAAGGACTTGTGGTTATGGGTTTCTGAGAAAAGTGATCGAAATGCCTCTATGAAGAAATTGTGGTGGTGGAAGAAATGTTGTTGTACTAGAAGAGGATTTTAGAGCCCTATAGAGACAAGTTAAAGCATTGCAGGAAGAGTTGTGTCAAGGGTTTGAGCCAAGAAGAGGAGATGAAAGTGAAGATAAAACTAAGAATGAGGAAAAGATTGAAGAACAAAAAGATGCAATAGATCTAGAGCAAGTCAGATTATTTAAGGCCATCTCCAAGATTGGAAAAGGGCCAAAGATTGATGTTTCTACATTTTTTTGAAATCTTAACTTAGAAGATTTGATTGATTGGATCAATGATATGGAGTACTTTGAGTATGAGGAGGTGGAAGATCCTGAGAGGGTCAAATTTGCAAAGACCAAGTTAAAGGGTCATGCAAATATTTGGTGGAAAGAGGTATAACTAGAAAGAAATCAAAGAGGAAAAGATAAAATAACTAGATGGAACTGATGGTGGACAAATTAAAAAGATATTTCATTACTATGGACTATAAGCTAGATTTGTTGAAGAAGATATAAGGGCTGAAACAAGTAGGAAAATCTGTCAAAGAGTAAAAAAAAGAATTCTACTATGTCCTAATTAGAATAGGCCATTATGAGGCCAACAATGAAAAAGTTGCTTGTTACATAAATGGGTTGAAGCTGAGTTTTCAAGAAGATTTGGGTCTGGTAAGAATGTCTACCATTGAAGATGCATATCAATTTTCTTTGAAGATAGAATAAAAGTTGAATAGAAGGTTTGAAAGCAAGCAAAGAGGTGGGGGTCATGGTGGAAAGACTAGTGTATGGTCATATAGAGGTCAAAATGAAGATCAAAAGAAGGGTGAAGGATCCAGTACTAGCCAAAATCAGAAAGGAGATAACACCTACCATCCTCATGATCAAAATAATGGAGACCAAAGAGGAAGAGGAAGATTTGGATGAGGACCGGGAAGAGGAGGCTTTCTTGTAACCTATTTCTAGTGTGGAGAAGAAGGACATAGAGCCTATGAGTGTCCTCAACATCAAGGAAGGAAAAATAGAAGACTTGAGGGTAATGCACTAGTTGCACATGTAGACGAAGATGTTGATTCTTCACATTCTGAGGATGCTGAAAGAGGAGAGGTTCTTGTTGCCAAAAGAGCCTTATTGAATGAGGAGAAAGAACCAACTCAAAGGGAGAATCTATTTCACACCAAATGTAAGTGTGAAGGTAAAGTTTGAAATGCTATTATTGATGGAGGTAGTACTGATAACCTTGTTTCAAAAGAGATGGTCAATAAGTTGCAGTTGGAGAGAAGAAGGCATTTGAATCCATACCAGATTGCTTGGTTACAAAAGGACCATAAAGCTTTGGTAAAGTTCAAGATTGGAAATTATCATGATGAGGTATTGTGTGATATTATGCCTATGGATGTTTGTCATATGTTGCTAGGGAGACCGTGGCAATTTGATCGGCGAGTAGTACATGATGGACATGCCAACACATATTATTTGACAATTGTCATAAGTTGAAGCCCTTGAAAGAGGCAAAGGAAAAGGTATACAATAATGCCAAAATCCGTTTGGTTGACGGAAGAAAATTTTTAGAAGGTATGAAGCATGAAAATATGTGGTATGCTTTGATTCCTATAGTTGATAGAGAAGATGATAAAGAGATACTGATAGAGGCTTCACATTTATTATATGAGTTTCAATATATTGTATCTGATAATGTACTTGAGGGTTACCTCCAGTAAGAAAGATTAGTCATCATATGGACCTGATTCCTAGAGGCATTTTTCCAAATAAGGCAGCCCATCGAATGAATCCAATAGTGAATGAAGAGTTGAATAGACAAGTGCAAGAGTTGTTGCAAAAGGGATTGATTGGAGAGATTTTGAGCCCATGTGCGGTACCTGCAATACTAGCATTGAAGAAGGACGGAGAATGGAGGATGTGTACAGACTCTTGAGCCATCAACAAAATCACCATCAAATATAGATTTCCCTTGCCAAGGATGGATGACATCATGGATTGTTTGAGTGGAGTTGAGTACTTCATGAAGATAGATTTGAAGAGTGGTTATCACTAGATACGAATTAGAGAAAAAGATGAATGGAAGATGGCCTTCAAGACTAAAGAGGGCTTGTACGAGTGGTTAGTCATGCCTTTTGGGCTAACCAATGCACTGAGCACATTCATGTGACTCATGAACGAGGTATTGAAAGAGTTTATGGGTAAATTTGTCATTGTTTATTTGGATGACATTTTAATTTTTAGCAAGACATTGAAGGAGAATTTGATGCATATTAGAATTTTTTTTGAGAAGCTGAGAGAGGAGAAATTATTGATCAATTTGAAGAAGTGTAGTTTTGTGAAGAGAGAGTTGGTGTATCTAGGATTTGCTGTCTCAACAAAGGGTCTTAAAATAGATCCAGAGAAGGTGGGAGCTATCATTGAATGGCCTCCACCAAGGAGTGTTACAGAGGTAAGGTTATTTCATGGTCTAGCAAGTTTTTACATAAAGTTTATTAAGAATTTCAGTAGTATTTGTGCACCTCTAACTGAAGCAATGAGAGGGGATAGAAAGGATTTTAAATGGACTATAGGAGAAAAAAAGAGTTTCGATATGTTGAAGAAGAAATCCATAGAGCAACCTATTTTGGCACTTCTAGATTTCAATAAGGTCTTCCAAGTAGATTGTGATGTTAGTGGCACTGCCATAGGAGCTATTTTGAGTTAAGAAGGTAAGCCTATTGCCTATTTTAAAAATAGTGAGAAGTTGAATGATGCTAAGAAGAAATATTTTATCTATGATCAGGAGTTTTATGCTATATTTTAGTCTTTGAAGAAATAGAGACATTATTTTTTTCCAAAATAATTTGTTTTATATACTCATCACTAGGATTTGCAATATCTCAATAGTAAAGGAAAGTTAAATTAAAGGCACTTAAAATGGGTTGAGTTTTTGTAGAGTTATACTTTTTTTTTAAGCATAGGAGTGGAAGGTTAAACAAAGTTAATATAAATTCCTTATGTAGAAGGGAAAATTTATTGAAAGAGATGAATATAGGGGTTGTTGGGTTCAATGAACTCAAGATTTTATGTCCCGAAGATCCGAACTTTGCAGAGGCTTCAAAGGCTTGTTTAGAACCTATTACATTAGATAGGACAAAATGGTTGGATTTCCTAATCTAAGATGGGATGTTATTTAGAGGGAGTCAATTGTGCATTCCAAGGAGTTCTATGAGATAGAATCTAATCAAGGAGAAGCATAGTGGAGGATTGGCTAGAAATTTTGGTCGAGATAAGACCATTGTTGTTGTTAGTGAGAATTATTACTAGCCACAAATACAAAAAGATGTGAGGAAGTTTGTACAAAGTTACAAAGTATGTTAGATGGCGAAAAGAACAAGTCAAAATACTAGATTGTATCAACCATTACTTGTACCTGAGAGGCCATGGGAGGACATTATCATGGATTTTGTTCTTGGCTTGCCAAGGACACATTGAGAGCATGATTCCTTATTTGTGGTGGTGGATATATTTTTAGAGATGACACACTCCATTCCATGTCACAAGACAAGTGATGTTATTCATATTGCAAAGTTGTTTTTCAGAGAGGTGGTGAGACTACATGGTCTACCGAAGAGTATAGTTTCAGACAGAGATACCAAATTTGTGTAGGACATTATGGAAGAAGTTGAAGATAGATTTGAAGTTTAGTTCTACACACCATCCACATACAAGTGGAAAAATAGAGGTGGTGAATAGGAGCTTGGGAAACTTGCTGATATTTTCAATGGGAGACAAACCCAAGGGATGGGATTTGATTTTACCACAAGAAAAAATTTCTTATAACAATTCTGTCAATAGGAGCAATGGTAAATCACCATTCCAGATTGTGTATGGGATTAGTCCAAGAATTTTCTTTTAAACTAAGGAAGATGGCTAAGGGGAAGAAGAGAAGTGTTGAGGCTGAAGATTTTTCCGAGCACCTAAAGGATTTGCATGAAGAGGTGAAGAAACATATCAATAAGATGAACTCACAATATAAGGCTAAGGAAAATCAGAAAAATGAGGTATAAGGAGTTCTAGGTAGGAGATGAAGTCATGGTTCATTTGCGAAAGGAGAGGTTTCTAGTTGTTACATACAAGTTAAAGATGAAGAAATTTGGACCGTGCACGATCCTAAAGAAGCAAGATTTGGGAAATGCTTATGAGGTATAGTTATCTAGTGGAATAAACATTTCTCTTGTGTTTAACATTGCTAATTTGACAAAGTATCATGAATTTGATATAGAGGATGGGATGATAAAATAACAGTGAAAAATTCCAACACCTACTTCAGAGAAGGAAGAGATAGAAGAAATCTTGGATAGTAGTGTGGGAAGAAGTACAAGAAACATGTAGTATGAAGAATATCTGGTTAAATGGAAAGGAAGGCCTATTGAAGATTCATCATAGTTGTCTGAGGCTGAGGTTAACCATCTTGGTTTCCCCTATAACTCCTAAGAAGTAACAGGGTCACTTTTCAAATTACCCTAGGTGTCTAATGCAAGAGCATCCAATGGTGTAGGGGAAATCTTGCATCACCCAAAACATTTTTTTTCTTTTTTTCTTTAGTTGTTTTGAGTCCCATGATGGCACTTAAGGGGTGTAAGATTGTCAAAAGTTAGAAAAGATGAAAAACATTCACTTAATATTTTTAGTAAGTCAGCCTAAATGGAATCATATGGACCTAAAAATTTACCTCAAGGAGCGGAATTGAAAAATATTTTTTGTGGTGGAAGAATCACCTCAATACCCTGTATGGTTTGGGAGATATTAAATTTTCCATCCCAAGAAATTTCTCCAATGCAACTTCAAGTTCAAAATTGAAAACCTTAGAAGCCTCAAAAAAGCTCAAAAAGTGGGAAGAGTAATCTCTGATGGTTTCAGCATTGTAGGTCTCTTCGAGAGCTTTCCAACAATTTATTATAATAGCAAATTGGACACTTGAGTCAAAAGTTATGGCCCCGAGAAGCTTCCCCACTGAAAAAGTGAATTTCATTAAAATATCTTCCTAGACAAGAAATCAAACGGCGAGACTTTTGATGCCAAAACAAAAGGGAAAGTTACACTTTCTAGAACATTCTAGGGCAGTTATTGGGTAAAATAAAAGGGTTAAGTGGAGGTTGTAGAAGGTGGCTCCATTAGTGCAGATTGTTGCTCCAAATAATAGATTTTATTTTCAAAGTTGATTTGGATGTAATGAATCAAGCCCATGAGGCTGTGGCCTGTAATTTCTAAATTTGTAATTTCACTTTCAAAAAATAATTGAAAGTGGGTTGTTTTCTGTGTTGTTATTTGTTATTGTATTTTGTGTGGGGTTTGGGCAGTGTAGCCCTCATCACATTGTTGGAATAAGGAGTTTGGATGAATTATATTGTGTCACAAAGATTATTCAATTAATACAAGCTCATGGATTCCTTTGGTGGAAAAAAATTCTTGAAAAGGTCAAAATCAATGTGAGTTATGTGTTTTATATGTGCTTTCTAATTTTAATTTGTGATATAATTCTTACATGCTTCCCATGTTATTTGAATGGTTAATTACATTCTAGTTTAATTGGTAATTTAGATTTTTGTTATTATTCACATTTTCTTTCAATGTAGTCATTTACCATATTCCTATACATTTGGTATTACAACTTTGATTTTGATTAGATTGGAAAACCTTTTTTGGAAGTGTTGTGGATTTTTGTTGGGAAAGGTGTGTTGTACACATTGCATAATAATAATGTAAAAATAAATATAATTTTTCAATTCACTTAGAGATGTGGATACCACATGGGTTATGCATTCTTGAGGACACTTGTATGATGTATGAGACTTTGGAACAAATATTACATTTCAGTGTTACATTGAGAAAAAATATTAAATTAAATAAATTAGGATAAAATATTTAATTTTGGGGTCATGGTTTAGTGAGCTCATGGTTTTGTAAAATATGGTTTATGTAATATGACATATTAGTTTTGTGCAAACATGATCTATAAAAGTAAGCAAATGAGTAGTTATTGAGGTTGGATTGCTGAACCTTTGGGTTGTTAGTTAGAGTTTTCATTGAGAATCTCTCACAGGTTGCATATATGATTATAAGAAGCATGAATTGATAAGTGTGGTTAGATAGTTCTCTTGATGCTTGAGAGGGCTTGCATTGAGACTCTATAAATATATTGTAATCTTGTTCTTGATATAATACATTGAGTTGTGTGGGTGCTTTTAGAGGATACATTTTTTCTTGAAAGAATTGATTTAGGGTACATCTAGTGTTATTGTTGGTAATTAAGGTGTCTTAACCTTTGTAGTTTCCTAGCATTAAAATATTAATTTATTAATATGTATGTTGTAATTTCTTGCTCATATTTATTTATCATCTAATATGACTTGGCATGGTGAGTTGTTGACATATTGGGAGGTGACATGGGATGTGACATGGATGTTTTGGTTCCCAAAAGGCATTGTAGGCATCCCATTTTGGGAAGATATTCTTTGACATGTGTTGGCATCTTTGAGGGATTCTATGATGATCTTATGACAGATTCTCATGGAGATCTTATGGCAGATTCCTATGACGATCTTATGACACATAAGAACTAGATTCTATGACAAGTTTGAAAAATATTGGAAGGCATATTTGCATGAGGAAAATGGGCACCCAAGTTTGACCTATGACAAGTTGTAAGAGAATGTAAGAGGCATCTTCTATTTTTAGTCAGTTATGACAAATTCTCTTATAGCTATAAGAGTTGTCATGTATGAAAAATTCTATGACATTGTAAGGAATCTATCATACCTATTTGGGGAAAATTTGGGGCACCCAAGTATGGATGAATGTAAGGGGGAAAGGAATCATCAGACAAGTGTCACAGGAGTCAACTATGTTGGAAAAAAATGCCATATGGATTTGGGCGCCCATCTCTTGTAGCTTTCTCTAGAAGCTACCTCTAAGAGAGGAGGACCAACCACGTCAAGGCCCCAAGTCATGGAGAGCCAAGAGCAGAAGGTTGCCCTAACTTACCTCATTCTAAAGGAATGTTTTGAAATAAGGGACGAGAATGATGAGGTCCTTCAATCACTCTTCAGATCTGAAATCCAGACTAGGGCTAGGTGAGCTAGTTTTTAGATTCAACACTGTACCTAAGGTAGCTCTCTGCCCGAGGATGAAAGCATGGTTCTTGGATGACAATGTGACGCGCTAGCATCTCTCAGGTGTGTTAGCGTCCAATGAATAGAGGACCAAAAATGCAGTATGAACCATTAGAAAACAAGTTGACAGCCTAGCTAATTGTTTCTAAGTGAACAAAATAGAATTATAACGTTTGAAAGGTACAAACAGATGTGATAAAGTAGATAGATAAGAGCTAGAATAATGAAGATAATCTCACCAAAGCGCCTGTTTGCTAGTGAACTCCAAAAATACATTCTCCCGCACATAAGAAAGAGGGGAAAATTGTTGGGGTTGTATAGAGGTCTACCTCATTCAGACCCCCATTTTGGTGTTTCCACCTCCACAAACAACCGAATAGAAACAAGAGAGAAATATGCAATAAAGAAGTAAAGAAAGGAGGAATGCAAATCACACTACAAAACAATAAATATCTACCCAACCAAATCGCAAAGGAGAGGAGCGAAATGTTACCACCTCCACTAAGAACTCACTAGCTAATGGAGGAGAAAGAAGGCTTGAACAACCACCACAATCTCAACTATGATGAAGGGAGGTGTTGCAAAACCTCAAGCCCACACTCCAATGGCTTGCTTCACACTTGCTTTGTGGAGTTGACAGAGTGTTGTTGCTGCAATGAAGTGTTGAGAATGCTGGAAAATGCTAAGAGAATACCAATCTGCTGTTTAGATGATAGAATGAGAGTGCAAGAGCCCCAAATGAGGTGAAGAAGGATGAATTTGAAGGAGAAGAGGGATAATCTATTGTTTTTAGGGTCAGTTGGTCAAAGAGGGACATTACAAATCAATCCCAATCAAAAGTGTAACACCTCTTCCAACTTCAGACGTGGGAATTTGTCAAGGATGTAAGTGCACCACATTGACATTTGTGCATCATTCGTGCATCCCCGAAAAATATTCTCCTAATGACACAAAAGATAGATGCCAAGTGGAAGGAAGGAAGCTTGTTGATGTGGAATTTTGACTTTGGATTTGGTCTTCTAAGGTGAGGATGTGTAAAAGGGTAATTTGCATAAGGGGTGCAAATTCACTCCTATACATTTTCCCCCCACTTTAGCGAGCATGAATGCTGATGAGTACTTTGATAAAGTAGATCAAAAAGGTAGTAGGGTTAGAAATGTATACCTGAACTATCAAGGAAGCATATCACGATTTGGTGAGCTCGAAAGTATAGGATAGAACAAAAGACTCCATAGCCCCGCAGAACAATGAAGCTGCACAAAGTACGTTGAAGGCCCTCGGACCAACAATGGAAAAATCTCGCAAGATGAAAGCATCTCATAGGCCTATAGACTTGCAAGGAGGTAGCCCTCAATATCCCTCACATGAAGGAAGTCTCGTGAAGTATGTGCCTTATAGGCTCATAGACCTACAAGAAGGTATCCCCCAAGATCTCTAACATGGAGGAAACCCATAGAAAAAAGTTTCTTATAGGCCCGTAGACCTGCAAGGAGGTGTCCCCCAAGATCTCTCACATGGAGGAAACCCAGATGAAGCACCTTAAAGACCTGAAGAACTGCAAGGGAGCAACCCTTGAGATCTCTCACATGGAGGAATCTCGGATGAAAGTGCCTTATAGGCTCGCAGACCTGCAAGGAGGCATCCCCCAAGATCTCTCACATGGAGGAAACCTAGATGAAGAAGACTCTGTAGAGTCGCATCAGAAAGCGGCTTTACAGGCACACCTTCAAAGCAAAATGTTTACTCGCAGATAAAGCATGTTCGAAAATAAAGTGGCCACGCAGGAAATCAATCAAATCAGAAGGCTTTGAAAAGGGTCCCTTGGAAACTTGACGTGTGAAAGGGGTCCACTCAAGGGACGCACTGTTTGAAAGTACAAAAAGACTCTTTTTTCTCAAATCGATTAATTATCAAGGAATCCTTTCGAAATATGTTCACTTCATCAAGGAATTTGAAAGGAAGAAAAATGCCCCCTCGTGAGGGGAAGGTAAAGGTTGCTTCCGCCTCAGAGAAAAGTTCTCAAGTTCTTTCTTTGTGAACCCATGATGAAGGAAACAATTTTGTTAGGGTTTCAAGTTGAGAATGTGATTCTCAAAAAATATTTGCAAATATTCTCAAGAAAAGATTCGTTGGCAATGAATGCATTTTATGAAAATCGAAGTGTTATAGAAAATATGTTGTCACATAGGAGAGGGACAACTCAAGCAAATAAGAGAGAAAGATAAGAAAAGAGTGAAAGAGAAAAAGCAAGATAACAAATAAGAGACACAAGGGTGATCTGATATTTTGGGGTCAGAGCTGCTCATATATATATATATATGCATGTATGTATATATATATACATGTATGTATATATATATATGTATGTATATATATATATATGTATGCATGTATGTATATATGTATGCATGTATATATATATATATATGTATGTATGTATGTCTGTATGTATAATAGTAGTATATAAATGAACTATCATGAACCCCCTACTATATCAGACCATGTGAAGAATGCACGAGAAGATAAAGTAAAAATAAAAAATTGGGTCAACATGGAAGGGAAGCCTAAATTCCCCCAACGCTTTGCATCGTCTCCAATTTTTTAAAAATCAAAACACATAAGGAAGAATGAAGATACAAATAGAAGAAGGTTTACAAAACAAAAACCACACCTATATCCAAGCACCAATAAGGGTGACAAGGATCATCCAGGCACACATAGCACAATCACAAGCAAAACACATCACAACACACACATCTACTCTAAAGATAAAGAAGAGGCCTCCCCCTAACACTCATCGACCAAGAGGTCATCTTCTTCCCACTCTAGATCATCATAGGGGGAAGAAGGATGAGCTTGCAATGGTGCAATGTCAAGCGGAGGAGCTTCCGACCCTCTCAAAACAAGGGCTACGAAAGAAGGGACCGCAAGGTCTCCTCCACTCGGCTCTTGTGGAGCTATGGTCAGCGATTTCATGAAGATTGTTGAAAAGGCTAGAACTTCATCTCGAGAGTTAAACATGCAATTTGTTGGAGTGTCATGTCGTACCTCAACGGATGGAGAGGGTTGTGCTCGAGATTCACCACTAGGCTCATCGAGTGACTTGAGATCGGTGAAGAACTTAGGGGAAGTCAGGGCTAGTTTTTTTACTAGGATAGAACAAGCCAATGTAGGACCACCCTTCGAAGAAGGTGGGATCCTCTTACATCCTCTATTGTTGGAGGGAACACTCTCCACCTTATACTATGTTGGGGGATGTGAACTCCCCACAGATGAGGCAAGAGGTGCAGAGGAAGAGGAGGAAGAGAAAACCAAAACATATACCATTGAGGTGTTTATCATATCTACGAGTTTTGGGAAAGGAGGGACGTTTGGAAGGGACATCAACAAGGGTGGCTCAACAGAAGGAGTGATGAACACCTACACCTTTTTAGAGTTAGGAACACTCACAAAAGGAGCTAGAAGTGATACAGGGCTTGGCTAAATAGAAGCAGAGGGGAGGAGAGAGGAGGATGCAACAGGAGGCCCTAAAGCAAGAGTGGTCAATTTGAATAGAAAAAGAGGAAGGAGTAGAATCTCGGGACCACTTCTCTTCCTCCCTTCAATGTGCCTTGGTGGAATCACTATCAGCTTTTAAACAAGCCGTATGTGAAACAACATAAGGTGATGGAGGATATCTCACTCTCAACATTAAGTGCCCTCTTTTGTAATTTTGATAAGTTTGATACAAGAGTTCCTTCCTAGGCAGAGGAGGACCAACAGACGTAGGCCAAGAGTAATGTAAGGAATAACTACCACGCTCAACTAGTAGTCCATAGCCAGTGTCGTGGATCACATGTACAAAAACCTCATGAATGAATTTCAAAAATTTGTGCACAACCAAGGGAACTACATTCATAGCTACTAGCCAGGGGATACCTAGCTTCACTCTGAAGAGTTCATACCCTTGGATTATATTGAACAAAAGATTCATGGATTTAGGTCCAATGATAACTAACAAGACAATACTACCCAAGGGAGGTACAAAAAATTCGTCATGCATGTGGACGGTGCGCACAACTGCATCATACCCATCTTTATGAAAAAATTTAATTAGCATGATCTCCTCAATTATGATGTTTACTTGGGATGTCATATCAACGAGAACACCTACTACAGTGTTCCCATTAATACACGCAGGGATGTAGAGAGGAGATGGTTCTCTATTAAAGCCCATCATAAGATCCTGTGAGGTGAAGGTTATACCAGTACCACTGCTCACAGGCTGCACAAAGGGGATAGGTTGATGCAAGAAAGAGGCCATCGTATGCACTAATGACACTCTCACAAAGCCCCCTAAAGGTTGCAAGATAAGACAGTGAACCAATCAAGGTTTCGTTGCACAACACTTTCAGAACCTTCCGACTATGCCTACTAGGGGTCATAGATTGGGTTGTAAGGCAAAGGATTCACAACACTCACACCTACAACACTCCTAGAATACGAGGAAAGGAACTCTCAGTATCACAAAACATAACCAAAATGGTTCATGTCGGATTCACCCAAAATGTAAGAGAGGGGAACCAACCACATCAAGGCCCCAGGTCATGGAGAGCCAAGAGCAGAAGGCTGCCCTAACTTACCTCACTCTAAAGGAATGTTTTGAAATAAGGGACGAGAATGATGAGGACTATGAGGTCCTTCAATCACTCTTCAGACCTAAAATCTAGATTGGGGCTAGGCGAGCTGGTTTTTGGATTCAACACTATACCTCAGGTAGCTCTTTGCCTAAGGATGAAAGAGCGGTTCTAGGATGACAGTGTGGCACGATAGCATCTCTCAAGTGCGTTGGCGTCCGTACAACCAGAGGATCAAAAATACACTACAAACTGTCAAAAAATAAGCTAATGGCCTAGCTAGTTGTTTCTAAGTGAACAAAATAGAATTATAACATATGAAAGGTACAAAAAAATGTGATAAAGCAGATAGATAAGAGCTAGAATAATGAAGATAATCTCACCAAAGTGCTCATTTTCTAGCTAGCTCCAAAAATACATTCTCCTAAACACAAGAAAGAGGGGAAAATTGTTGGGGTTGTATAGGGTTTTGTCTTAGTCAGACCCCCATTTTGGTGTTTCCACCTCCACGAATAGCCAAATAGTAATGAGAGAGAAATATGCAATAAAGAAGTAAAAAAAGGAGGAATGCAAATCACACTACAAAATGGTAAAGAGCTACCCAACCATATCACAAAGGAGAGGATTGAAACGTTACCACCTTTACCAAGAGCTCACTAGCTAATGGAGGAGAAAGAAGGCTTGAACAATCACCACAGCTTCAACTGCGATGAAGGGAGGTGTTGCAAAACCTCAATCCCACACTGCAACATTTGGCTTGCTTCACACTTTCTTTGCAAAGTTGACAGAGTGTCGTTGCTGCAATGGGGTGTTGAGAATGTTGGAAAATGCTAAGAGAATGCCAATCTATTGCTTAGATGATAGAATGAGAGTGCAAGAACCCCAAATGAGATGAATAAGGATGAATTTGAAGAAGAGGGAGAATCTACCATTTTCGAGGTTGGTTGGTCGAAGAGGGATGTTACAAATCGAGCCTAATCAAAAGTGTAACACCTCTTCCAACTTCAGATGCAGGAATCCATCAAGGATGTAAGAGTGCCATAAGGACGTCTACGCATCACGCACGCGTCCCTAACAAATATTCTCCTACCTACACAAAATAAAAATTCCAAGTGGAAGGAAGGCAACTTGTTGATGTGGAATTTTGACTTCAGATTTGGTTTTCTAAGGTGAGGATGTGTAAAAGGAGAATTTGTGTAAGGGGTGAAAATTTGTTCCTATAAACTACCTTCATGCTTTTATTTCTCTATATATTGGATGTCTTGGAGTGGTTTTGTGAGGTAGTGTGTTTGCAGGTATCAAAGTGTTGTCGAATTTTTCTCCAAAATAGCAAGATGTATTCTCCACATTAAGGCTATGATCCTGCAAGTGTATTGTAATTGTATTGTTGTAGATTAATACATTGGTTTGATGCTTTAGTGTGTGGGGTTTTTTACCTAAAAGGGTTTTCCCCACGTATATCATGTTTTCTTCTCTTCTTTTTATCTTTCTTCTTTTCTTCATGTTTCTTATTCTTGAATGTTAATTTATATGCAATTATGCTATTGAAATTTTCTTAGATTTGAAACTACATCAACTTTCCTCTAAGGGTTAATGCATGGGAATTTAACTGTGTCAGTTTTTTCTTTATGACATAGTAGTATGTGCTTATATCAAGATGATATAAATCTTTTTTTTTTGAAGAAACATAAGATACTGAAGGTGCATACTAGTTCTTGGAAGGCTTTCTAAGTTCACCATTCCTTTTCAGTTATCTTGTTGGTATGATTTATTATTTTTCATTGTAAATCTTGAATAATTTTATTTTATTTGTTTCTCATGAGGATTATGTGTAATTGATATATTTTCCTATGATTTCCTTTAATTTGGTACCAAAACCTTGTTATTAGGTCATACATGAATTCCTAGTATTGTTAACCCTTGATTTTAACTGCAATCTATGTATAATCCATGGTCTTATAGTAAAATATTGAAGGCATTTCAATGTTTTGTATATCTTTTTAGATTTGGGTTGTTTCAAATATAGGGTTTTTGTTGAATTAAGAAATGGATTCATGTGGGTTTTCTTTTAATGAGTGGTTTGGATGTTAATTTTTTAGATGGTCTCTTAGGCCAACATATACCTCACCATTGTATCTATAAATCCTGAAAATATATGTATTAACATCAAAATCAAAAGGGTTTGGAGGTAGAAAATTTAGCAATTTTTTAGGGGCTTGGAGGAACTTTGTATTTGGATTCTATATATTTTTACAAATTTGTATAGCTTAATATGGTTGTACTAATCCCTTATCATTTTTTTTGAAATATTCCAAATACACTATTTATGTTATTGGGTATGATTGGTAGAGCTTAAAAAGAATCATTGGTGGTTTGACATCACCAAGTTATAGACAAGTATGTTGACATTGATAGGGTATGATAGATCAAACAATGATAGATTTTTTAAATGGGTCACACCCATAGTTATGTGGATGATCAAAATGATAGGTATATGAATTGGGTCACATGGGGGCCTAACCCCTAGTCATTCCCAACATCACCAAGTCATGGCAATCGAGACCCTCCACTTAGCCCCGTAAACACCACCACGAATCAATCCACAACACCACCTTGCAACTAATAGAATGGAAATTATAAGGCCTAGAGGATATTATTTTAGAAGCCATAAATTTTCCCATTATGTTAAGTTTTAAAATTCTTCTAGTTGATAGAGATCTTTTTCCAAGTACTATGCAACAATATTGATGGTTTTTCTATATTTGGCTATTTTTAATAGAAAATTATAGAAACAAGTTATTTTTACTTTCATTTATTTGAATGGTCATATCTTGTTCCTATGGTGTCTAATTTTAAACTTCCTATAAGTGATACAAAGAATGTTCTAAGTAATTTTTAGTGGAATAGGTGTGAAAGTGTTGAAATGTTCTTTGTTTACTTATATATTTTATAGTATTTCTTGTTGGGTTCCTAAACTATAGTTACTTTGTGTGTTTACAAAAAATAAATTATAGAGATGATTTAGTGTTTTGAGTTATGAAAATCTTACATTTTAATATTTAGTTTTCTCTATTTTACATTATTAATAATGTAATTTTGAACTTGTGTGATGTATTATTTAAGATCTATGGGTTTTGTAGTTTAATAGGATATCTATACTTATAGGTTGCATAGATAACTTAAATATGAATTGTTTATACCTATAAATATTTTAGTGTTAGTTTAGACTCTATTGGTTTCCTTGTTTGGTCACTTAGTGCATTAGAATTTTTAAACTATGAGGGATAGAGATGGAGTAATTGAGATAGTTGTATTGTCAAACCTATAGTTGTTGACTATATTGGTATGAGAGATTAAGAATCTTAATCTAGAATTTGATGTAGGTAGATTGAGGGTGGAGATCATGGTGTCATGGAAGTTTTTGTATACATGGATATTTGGAACAACATGAATACCAATGTGGATTCATAGTTTGTGGTGATGGATTGATTCTTATATTATAGGTGGTAGTTTATCTTCTTTCTTTGGAGATCATGGTTATTTTTTTATCCTTGTGGAGATGCTTGTGTTATAGTTGAGTATTTTTATTATCTAAGGTTCATGGGTAATCTTCAGTTAGGAGATGTGTACCAATATTATGGTTTAGTGAGAGCTTCTAGAGTGATGTGGATTTATCATTTTTGATAGATGATATTATACAATAGGTGTTGGTATCACAAGGATCTATTGGATTCTAACTCTTGTATCTAGTGAGATTTTATTAACATCTTTAGTTATATTGACATGTGATTCTTATCATTATGTTGTTTGGAGATGTTGAAAACTCATTACAATGGAGGAGTACTTGATTCTTTAGCTAAGGATTTAGTTATAATTTGTTTGATTCAATAGCTTCTAGTGGTGTAAGGGAAATCTTTTATCACCCAAAAAAATATTTTTCCTTTTATTTATAGGTTTCTTTAGTTATTTTGGATCCCATGATGACACTTAAGGGGTGTCAGATAGTCAAAAGTTTGAAAAGGCAAAAAATGGTTACTTGTTATTTTTATTAAGTTTGTCTATATGAGCATATATGGACCTAAATATTTACACCAAGGATTGAAAAAAAAAATGAACTGAATGGTGAAAGAATCATCTCAATATCATGTACCATTTGGGAGATATTAATTTTTGTCTTGAGATTTTTTTAATAAATGTTTAGACTCAAATTTTAAGCCCTTAGAGGCCTCGTAAAAGTTCAAAAAGTGGATGGAATGATCTTTATATGTTTCAACATTGTAGATCTCTTCATGAGATTTCTAATGATATATCATAATAGTAAATTGGACGCTCAAGTCAAAAGTTATGGCTTCGGGAAGTTGTGTTACCAAAATGTGAATTTCAAATGAAATATCTTCTAGGATAGGAAAATGAACAATTGGACCTCTACGTGCCAAAGCAAAAAGGGGAGTTACACTTTCCAGAACATTTTAAGTCAATTATTGGTACCAAATAAATGGGTGAATGAAGGTTACGCAAGATGACCCATTAGTGTAGATTGTGGCTTCAAATTGTAGAATTTTCTTAGAGAGTTCATTTTCTTTGTAGTGATTCAAGCCCATGTGGTTTTAGCATTATAAGTTTTGAATCTGTAATTCCATTTTTTGGAAGAAATCAAAAGTGGTTTATTTTCCTTCCTACATTTTCTTTGTTAATATATGTTGTTGTATTATGTCTAAGTATTGGGTGGAGTAGCCCTTCATCACTGTTAGTTTCATAGAATACACTTGTTCTATGGGATGGATGTTATTATACCATGGTGGGTTTTTTATTACTAGTTAGAGTTTTGGCATTATACTAGTGCTCCAAGAATTAAATATGTTCAACAAATATATATGTTATTTTTTAAGAGATGTAAAAAATTGTGTCATGCTAAAATGATATAATAGGATCAAAATTTCAATGGTTGTAGATTTTATCCAACAAATATCCCTCAATTTTGTGTTAGGGATATCCATATTCCTTCTCTTGGTAATCATTACATCACAACAAGTATACTAGAGATAAATGGTCTCCACCTACTTGAAGCATTAAAGATAAATTATTTTGGTGGGACCAATATTGGAATCTTGAATATAGACTTGTAAAATCCATACTTTAATAACAACATGATCAATATTGAAAAATAGTCTTGCTCATGTATTGAATATAGGCTTAATTAGTTTAATAATTTACTCATTTGAGAGGAGAGAGAGAGAGAGAGAGAGAGAGAGAGAGTTGGTGTGAGAAATTTCTCAATGAAGGTATAGTAATCATTGATGAAGGGGATTCCAAATAGTGACTAGATATCTTATGGTTCCATAGGTAAGATTTGAATCAATATATAGGTATATTTGGTAGCATTATTGATAGAGAATGTGGATGATCATAGAAGGGTATTTAAAACTTTTTGTGACTTATAGGCTATGCAACTTAATGGAAAGTTACTCTTCTAGGTGCTAGGAGTAGTCAAGCCAAAAAAATTCTAATGTAGGGGTTTTGTTAAGGATTTGCAATAATGATTTACTCTAGGTATATTATTTTGTCATCCCCCAAGGCTAGAAAGTAGGCAACAATGTTTCACACATCCTAGGAATCAATTTTAAAATAATTATGAAATAATGAGAAATTGAGATGGGGCTTGAAGGCTTGGATGGCTCTTGCAAAAGGTTTTGGGTATAATCTATTGGAAAGGGGGATTTAATTGGGAATTTTTCCTAGATAGTATCCAACATATCCTCAATTTTATGTTAGTGATATCCATATTCCTTCTTTTGGAAATCATTACATCACAAGTATACAAGGGGGTGTAGAAAGTAGATCTTCCTCTTCCATTTATGAACTAGAGATAAATGGTATCCCCCTACTTGAAGCATTAAAGATAAATTATTTTTGGTAGGACCAATATTGGAATCTTGAATATAGACTTGTAAAATCCATACTTTAATAATAACACAATCAATATTGAAAAATAGTTTTGCTCATGTATTGAATATAGAACAGTCGTAATAGTGTTAATTATTTTAATAATTTATTCATTTGAGAGGAGAGAGAGAGAGAGAGAGTTGGCATGCAAAATTTCTCAATGAAGGTATAGTAATCATTGATGGAGGGGATTCCAAATAGTGACTAGATCATATCCTAGGGTTCTATAGGTAAGATTTGGATCAATATCTAGGTATAGTTGGTAGCATTATTGATAGAGAATATGGATGAGCATAGAAGGGTATTTGAATTTTTTGTGAATTATAGGCTATGCAACTTAATGGAAAGTTACTCTTCTAGGTGCTAGGAGTAGTCAAGCCAAAAAAATCTAATGTATGGGTTTTGTTAAGAATATTTGCAATAATGATTTTCTCTAGGTATATTATTTTGCCATCCCTCAAGGTTAGAAAGTAGGCAACAATGTTTCTCACATCCTAGGCATCAAATTTAAAATAATTATGAAATAATGAGAAATTGAGATGGGATTTGAAGGCTTGGATGACTCTTGCAAAAGGTTTTGGGTATAATATATTGGAAAAGGGAATTTCATTGGGTATTTTTCCTTGATAGTAGCCAACCTATCCACAATACACTTGAAGGAGACAAGAGGAATACCTAGCATCTTCCTTATCATTTCTATACATATTGGAAGTTCGTATAGTTTGGGCGTATGCTTCCCATTGATTATGGTGTGAGATGTAGAATCAAGAAAATTAGACCAAGAGATAATAATTCTTAGGTAGTGATAAGCCATCAAGGCAAGTAATTTAGCCAAATGAGAGGTATAAATTCTATTTACATAGATTTTGGGAGCACTTGAAAGATGTTTCTCAAAAGTAACCTTTTGACATATAAATATTTCATGTCTAAGTGAGTTGGAATTAGTAGAAGGGAAGACTTCAAAAATTAGGCTAGCTTGAGCATTTACTAACTTTAAACTAGGAAAATGTGGTTAGGGCATAAAGTGCTACATCCCGAGTTGTTTTACAAAATTACTTTTAACTTTTTACGTTAAAAATGTGTTGATATTTTTTGATGACAATATGTTATTTGAAATTTTGATGAAATTAAATGCAATGCAACATTTTTCAATTTTAACAATGATTATTATTATTTAATCATGATTATGATGATGTTTTGATTAATAACATGCTAACTATTTGATTGAATTTCTAAGTGAAATGCATGATCATATTCTTACCCTCTAGAGGGAGAGGGAGAGTATCATTGGAGAGAAGAGTATAAACTTTGAAAATAAATAGGTTTGTGCCAAACAAGTTGAGCACACTCATGTAGGTCTAAGTGACCAGATTAGGTAAGTACCCTAGTCCTATCATTAAGTCATTTTTTGTTTTTTCCTAAGTTTGGGTCGAGTCATAAGGTTAGGTTGAGCCTTATCGAGTCTTTGGCCTATTCTATTTCGATAAAGATAAAGTGTTAGACGTAAGATTCTTTTTTGTCTCTTCATTTTATCAACTTTGTTATGTAAAGTTAAATCAACTATGATCTAAATGTATTATATATATATATAGTAATTAAATAGATATATAAGTATATATATGATATATATTCAGACATATAATCGATTATATATAATTATGAAAAGATATATATATATATATATATATATATATATATATATATATATAAATATATAAATTATATATAATATAAATTTGTATATCAAAGGAAAATCGGCATGCCAATAAATGAATGTTTTGGAAGTTTATTGTTTTAAAATTTTAACAACCTCATGTAGACATTAAGAGCCTTCTTTATAGGCTATATTCATGCATATCTATTTTCCATTGAATAGCCCATAACAAGGGGCATAATGGGATTGTTGGTTGAGCCATTAAGGGTCGATAATTATGTTTTTAGCATGCTATGTTAATAAGGGAGCAACGTCTAAAATTTAAATTTTATATTAGAATTTATTAACATCAGTTAAGTTCTATGAAAGCCATCATATGGGAATAGTGGTGGTTGGCCATTAAAGATGCAGTTGAAATTATAATGTGGGACGGTTATGAGAATTGGCATGAGGTTTGAGTAGAAGTTTGGAGTCTATTATTGGGAGGTGCTCATTCACATTGCATGATTCTCGAGGATGGGAAGAAAGAAAGGTTTTATGGGTTTGAGAAGAAGGGAGAAAAGGAGGTGATTGTGAAGTCAAAAAAGAGACTTTACTTTTCCATATGATAGATAGCAATAGGGAAACAAATTTTCTATTGCTGCATATTGTTGGTGTTTTTTAATGTCTCAGATAGTTCTCAAGACAATCTAAAGGATATCTAATTCTTATACTTAATTGTCCTAAGGGGTTGGCCAATGAACAGAAGAAGGATTTGGACAATTCTCTCCTCTGCACTTCAGACTCACAAAACCTAGGAGGATGATCCTATACAATATCACTTAAGATTCCTTGTCATTGAATTCATATATTATTTTAAATAGATATGTTCTCTCTTATTAATCAAGAATTATAGATAAACACATTGAATGAGCTAGATTCTTAGAGTTTATGCATTTCAGATCTAAGAACATGTAAATAATATTATGTAATAAATATTTCTTGAAAGGTAAATTGTTCATTAGAATTGTTGATCATGAAGATTGTAACTAGAAATTATGTTTTAGATCGGTTCCTTAAACCTAGGTCACGAAGTCAAGGGATACATAATTAAAAAACCAATATATCATTGATTCTAGCATTAAATCTTAATGATAATGCATTACATTACCATCCCTCAAAAACTCTACAAACAATTCTTCTTACAAATCCCTATAAATACCTAAAACATTCAATATTTCTTATAAAGCATTTTTAATTCAATGCTTGAGTAAAATATATAAGAGAAACATTCATACATAGGAAAAACTATAAAGATGAATAGAAATAGATCTTTGATAAATTTTATTCATAAATGCTAAAGGTAAGTACATGTAAGAGATAATTTTCTTACAAGACTTGAACTGGACATATACCAACTGAAATACAAAAAGTGCTTTGCTTACAAAATTTTAAAGATCATTTGCAAAGGGCCATGAATTCCCTTTTATAACAAGAGAGCATACAAGATTTAGGCCATGGGACAAATGTCACATTTTCATTTGATAATATTTTCCCTTGTAGAAAAAAACACAAGTTATGATTGCTTCATAAAGGAAGAAAATATTTAACTAAAAGACAAAAGAAATTGCATGTGTTATTGGAGAAGATCCTCGTTGATTCCAAAATGATAAAAGAAGAAGGTGGAAGTACATGTACTTTATTGAACCATTTCCATCACCTTATACACTTTCAAAATTAACCAAGGAGAAAGATGACTGCATTGCAAAAAACAAAAATGGACCCCACAACTAAAAAAGGAAAAGAAGAATATGGAAAATAGCCTATTCAACATAATTCTCTAGCCACAAGCTATATTCTTCTTCAAATGGCTAGTTAAATGCTAGGATATTTTGTACCTTGTTATTGTGTGCATGATATCTGCAATTAGTAATTGATCTTGCCTCAGAAAAACTATCTAAGTTAGTCTCCAATTTGAATAGATCATATATTGAGTTATTGAGGAGAGCTAACTCAATTTTTCCATCCTTGTAAATAAATTATGACAATGAAGGAATAATTCCTGCAAATTCAGCCTTCCACATATCCAAAGGTTTGATTGATCACGAGTCATCCATGAATCCAGGAATTATTTGTTTCTCCATTCCCTCAAACGTTTTTAACTTTTTCTTAAACTCAATATCCAATTTGTTTGAAAGGCAAAGATATCCCCTAATAATTCAGTTCTTTCCAAAACTTGGGCCAAGTTCTTTGGGGCACTTCCATCAGATTTTGCCACCTTTATCATTTCCTTTATTGTGTTGGCCCTCAGACTCCACTTGCTTAAAACCTCCTAGAAGCTTTTTCTGAACCTCGTTATGCTTAACATAAGCTTTATTCAACCCATCAAAAGCAATCTAGGCTCTTTCAATTTTATTTAAAACTCAAGAAATCCTATGGCCTAATAGGTCATCAATCATATTATTAGCCACCTTGTTAGCCTCCTCCTTGGATTTCTTCTCATTCTTCCTTCTTTGCTTCAACTCTTCCTTGAATTGTTTAATCTTGATGCAGGAGCATCGAGGTGTACGAGCAATCTTGCATCAATTTGTGTTGTTTTCTTTCAATAAGGGCTAATCAACTTAAGTTTTCCAAGTATGAATAGTTGGGCATTGAGCTATTGCGTTAGGGTTTACACCTTGACTTCATTTGACGTTCTATGTTCAGTGAACTGGCTTATCGGTGTGACCTAAAAATATTGAAGAGACCTTACTTCATGTCTCTTTGACATACCAATGGCGAAAGCAACAACAATGAATGGTCACAAAGAATTCCCATCGGAGGGAGATTCATATATCGGTAGGGCAACATTCTAAGTCCCTTCAACATTCTGACGAACTATAGACATTTTGACAAGCTGCATCGAGGAGACTCTGGTTATCGAAAGGATTCATTTGGGAGTCCCTCTAACGAAGCCATGAGACCAAGCAAAGTGACAACGGGGTTTCAGGATGACAAGATTGCAAGTCCCTTTGATATTCTAAAATTAGGGAGGCAAACATGTTTTGATGGGAGGTCATGATGAGTCTATTCAACATCCCGATAGGAGCTTCATCGACAAGACCTTGCCATATCGAAGTGAGAGGATTTGAAGTCCCCACGACACTACGATGGTGGGAAGGTGGACGAAAACGTGAGTAGATCGATGGCGATAGATGGATGAGTAAGGTGGTGACATGTGGCACAATGTTATTTGTTGATTGTACATTATTGTTGTGAATCAACACGATCATTGGCTAAATGATTTCAAACATGAAGCTGATGGTTGGAAGATGATTTCCTGGCATGAACGAATAGAATTGAAGTCACTGATAACTAGGTAATTGCTTGTGGGATCTCGTTGCTTATTGGACATTAATGGTGGTACTAAGGCAACACAGGGGAAGAGTGATGAAGATATAATCTTATCTGAGAGGGGAAGTAGAGCAAGGAGAAGAGAGCCAGAAGCTAGTGAGTAAGGGAAATGAGGTTAAGAAGGAATGTCAATTACTTATTGGTGAAGGTAGAGCAGAGAGTGAATGCTCTGATCTGCAATTTTGGCAGATGATTGTAATAAGATAGTCCATACAATAAGGCTAAATGTTGTAATTTCTATTTCATTCTAGAGATAATAAAATAGCTCATTTTCTTCCTACATTTCAGTTGTGTTCTATGTTGTGGCTATGAGATCATGTCTGTAAGGGGAGTACCCTTCATCAAGTGGTATAAGAGCAGGTTGTCTTGAGTTTGTAAATAGAGCACCGAATGTGAGGCAGTTTGCTATAGGACTTGTGAGTGTGGGTTGAGATCAAAATGCCTCCTAGACTTGCCCAACATGGTAGAGGCAGAGGCAAGGGTGGTAGAGGAAGAGATCCACCTAGAGATGAAATCAGAACCCTTAGAAAGCAATTAGAAACCTTGCAAGAAGAGGTTCATAGGAAAGAAGTTCATTGAGAAAGAAATGACAATGAAGATGAAACCGAAGAGGAAAATGAAGAGGAAGAACGGGATCAAATGGATCTTAGAGAAATGAGATTGTTGAGAGCAATATCCAACCTTGGAAAGAAACCTAAAATGGAGCTTTCAAATTTTAGTGGAAGTCTGAATCTTGAAGAGTTGATAGATTGGATCAACAACATGGAGGAA
Organism: Sequoia sempervirens; assembly: GCA_007258455.2. NCBI lineage: Eukaryota > Viridiplantae > Streptophyta > Pinopsida > Cupressales > Cupressaceae > Sequoia > Sequoia sempervirens. The sequence goes on from VDFB02160080.1 coordinate 117,789, forward strand.
TTTTTCGAGTTTGAGGAGATTGAAGACCCTCACAGAGTGAGGTTTGCAAAGACAGTTAAAAGGTCATGTAAGTATATGGTGGAAAGAGAACTGGCTTGAAAGAGGAAGACAAGGGAAGGATAAAATTTCTAAATGGGATAGAATGGTGGAAAAACTAAAGAAGCAGTTTCTTCCAATTGATTATGAGTTGGAGTTGCTCAAGAAGATGCAGAGCTTGAGACAAGGAATGAGGACGGTGAAAGAATACACAAAATAATTTCATAAGGTCTTGATTCGAACAGGACATTTTGAGGAAAATAAGGAGAAAGTTGTTCGTTATATTAATGGGCTAAAGCCTAGCATACATGAAGAATTGGCACTGGTAAGAATGACCACCATTGAGGACGCTTATCAGTTTTCCTTAAAAGTTGAAGAATGATTGAACAAAATATTTGAAAGCAAACAAAGAGGTGGAGGTTGTGGTGGAAGGGCTGGTAGACAACCATATGGAGGCAGAAGTGGAGATCAAAGGAAGGGTGAAGGATCCAGTACCAATCAAGATAAAAAAAGAGATGAATCATATCAATCTCATGATTAGAATAGTGGAGATCGAAGAGGCAGAGGAAGATTTGGATGAGGACCAGGAAGAGGAGGCTTCTGAGGAACCTGTTTTCAATGTGGAGATGGACATATGGCTTATAAGTGCCCTCAACATCAAGGGAAGACAAACAAAAGACCTAGAGGTAATGCTCGAGTTGTCCATGTAGTCCTCACATTCTAAAGATGTTGAACGGGGTGAGATCCTTGTTTCCAAAAGAACTTTGTTGACCAGGAGGAGTCGGATCAAAGGAAAAACCTATTTCACACTTGATGTAAGTGTGAAGATAAAGTTTGTGATTTTATCATTGATGGAGGTAGTACAGACAATCTTGTGTCAGAGGAAATGGTCACTAAGTTACAATTGGAAAGGAGAAGGTTTCCAAGTCCATATCGGATTGCATGGTTGCAGAAGGACCAAAGGGCTTTGGTCAATGAGCACTGTTTGATAAATTTTAAGATTGGTAACTATACGGATGAGGTTTTGTGCGATATTATACCTATGGATGTTTGTCACATGTTAGGCAGACCCTAGTATTTTGATCAACGAGCATAACACCTATTCTTTGACCAAGGATGGTGTTTTTCATAAGTCAAAGCCCTTGAAGGATGCAGGAGAAAAGGTATGTAGTAATGCAAAAATTTGTTTGGTTGATGGAAGAAAATTCCTAGAAGGTATGATACATGAGCATATGTGTTTTGCATTAATCCCTAAAGGTGATAAAGAAGGTGATAGTCAATGTACCTGTAGAAGTTTCAAATTTGTTGAATGAGTTTCAGGATATTGCTTCTGATAACATACCTGAAGGTTTGCCTTTGATAAGGAAAATTAGTTAGCAGATGGATTTTATTCTTGGAGCCAATTTTTTGAATAAGGAAGCTCATCGCATAACTCCAACTGAGAGCAAAAAATAAATAGACAAGTGCAAGAGCTATTGTGAAAATGATTGATCAGGGAGAGTTTGAGTCTGTGTGCAATACATACAATGTTAGTTCCAAAGAAGGATGGGGAATGGCGGATGTGTACAGATTCCAGAGCCATCAACAAGATTACTATCAAGTATAGGTTTCCCTTGCCAAGGACATCATGGATTGTTTGAGTGGAGCTGAGTACTTCACAAAGATAGATCTAAAGAGTGGTTATCACCACATCAAATCAAAGAAGGAGATGAATGGAAGATCTCCTTCAAAACCAAAGAGGGTTTGTACGAGTGGTTAGTCATGCATTTTGGGTTAATCAATGCACCAAGCACATTTATGCGGCTTACTGAAAGAATTTTTAGGAAAATTTGTTATTGTTTATTTGGATGATGTTTTGATTTTCAGTAAGACATTGGATGAGCATCTGATGCATATCAGAAAAGTTTTTGAGAAGCTGATGGAAGAAAAGTTGTTAATCAAGTCAAGGAAGTGCAGTTTTGTGAAACGTGAGTTGGTATACCTGGGATTTGTGATCTTGGAAAAGGGTCTTAAGATGGATCTAGAGAAGGTGAGAGCTATGGTTGAATGGCCTACAACAAGGAGTGTTACAGAGGTAAGATATTTTCATGGTCTAGCAAGTTTTTATAGGAAGTTTATCAAAGGTTTCAACAGTATTTGTGCACCCCTGACGGAAACAATGAGAGGGGATAGAAAAGAGTTTAAGTGGAGCACAGGAGCAGCAAAGAGTTTTGATTTGCTGAAGAAGAAAGTTATAGAGCAACCTGTTTTGGCACTTCCATATTTCAACAAGGTATTTCAGGTAGACTATGATGCCAATGGTGGCGCCATTGGAGTTGTTTTGAGTCAAGAAGGTAAACCTATTGCCTGCTTTAGTGAAATTGTGAATGATGCAAAGAAAAGGTATTATATTTATGATCAGGAGTTTATGCTATAGTTCAAGCTTTGAAAAAATGGAGACATTACTTGTTGCTAAAGGAGTTTGTTTTATTTACTGATCATTAGGCTTTACAGTATTTAAACAACCAAGGAAAGTTGAATCAAAGGCATTTGAAATGGGTTGAATTTTTGCAAAGTTACACATTTGTTTTGAAGCATAGGAGTGGAAGATCTAATAGTGTTGCAGATGCCTTAAGTAGGAGGAAATATTTGGTAGCAACAATGCAAATTGAAGTTATTGGGTTCAATGAACTCAAGAGTTTGTATCCAAGGAAGCACCAACTCCCTACTCTGAGCACCTACCCAAATATTTGATGGCACCCACCAATCAGATTTACAATCAAAGGTATTACAGTTTGTTCTACTGAACATAGTTCAATGTTGCAACTCAATTTGCAACTGCACAAACCTCTGTTGTTGCCTCTTCAACTCAATTCTCTACTCTGCACCTCTCTATTCTACACCTCCCCTTTTTCTGTTAGTGCATTCTATGTCCGCCTCAAAGACTCATGCACACACTCTGCAACTCTCCTTTTTCTTTTAGTGCATTCTATGTCCGCCTCAAAGACTCATGCACACACTCTGCAACTCTCCTTTTTCTTTTAGTGCATTCTATGACCGCCTCAAAGACTCATGCACACTCTGCAACTCTCTCCTTTTTCTTTTAGTGCATTCTCTATCTACCTCAAAGCTCGAGATACTATCTACAACATGCACTACTCACTATATTCACTGTCTCAACCTTAGCAACTTTTGATGCTCTTTTGTATACCTTCATCGACCTGCATTAATTGCCTCAAGCTACACACCACAAGTTATGATTTGTTGAATTTGCTAAACATAGCAACCAAAAAACCCTAAACCTAATTTGTATTTAATGCATTCCCCTATTTTCTCAATCTGATTTTGGCCACGACCGCCTTTGCAGTCTATGTCGCACACTGCAAATTAGATCTTCAATTATATTGGTTGTTGGAGCAAGTAAACCAATTAAATTCACACTTTGTGTCGACTACCAGACCAAACCCGCATTTACACTGTCATAGCTGTTTGAGATCTTCAACTTCAAATTTGGGTCATTGATTTGCAATCTTCGCACCACAATCTGACACATTGTTTAACCTTAGCACCTTGAAAATATGATCGTTTGATTAATATCTTCTAAATTATTGCCATTGATCTCCATCGCATACATATTGCTTAGCACAAGGTCCCATTGGGACACATGTCACTCACCTGCAATCCTGCAAGGTAGAGTCAAGGGCCCACCATTTCCCATCGAGCTAGCGGGATACCGCCATCTGTCACCTACATCATCATAGAACAATTCACAACACCAATGTGAATTGACTTAATGACTCATCGCCACATGTCTTCGTGGCATCATCTTCCACTACCATTGCCTGTCGCTTTTTGTCAGTCCCACTGTCCACATGTCATCAACCTGCAATCTTGTAGGGCTAGACGAGGGCCCACCACACATTGTGGGCTAACGGGAATCGCCCAATCTTACAAGCTTGATCGTTGATGTTGATCAAGCTAGGGAAAATATTTAACATGACTTAGAAAAAATTATTAAAGTCATTAAATATTTGCCAAGTCAGTAATCGCTAGGTAAAGGGGCTAGTTGCACCGACGACTCCAATGACTTAAGTGATAACTTAAGCAACCTGCAACGATCAACCACCAATCAACACAAAAATAGAATTTCTAATAGCACCATGACTGTAACACCTTAGGGTTTATCTGCCAAACCCTAATTATGTTCGAGAGCAAACATAAAAAAAATTTGAGCTCAACCTTTATCCTCTGTATTTGCAAATCACACCTCTGAGAAGCTCTCAAAGAACCCACATCACATATGCAACTTGTTTTCTCCTCTGACTTCTGAAAGTGACGTTTGCAAAATTGTGACAACATTTCATGACAACTTTGCAACTTTTGAGCAACATTGCAACAATTTGCAAAACATGCTCTTCTCCACCATACTTCAATACTTCCAAAATATGATTCTTTGAGCTCAATGTCATCCAAACCTCTCTTGATCTACCTTTTGACATCAATGACACCTTTTGGCATCATGCCAACAATCTACCTTACATGATATCATCCAAATATCCCCTTTTGACATCAGACAACATTAGGCCAACAGTTGAAAACAAAGAAAGCATGATCTACAACTACATAGTCAACACATCTAAGTCCACAAGAATATTCCAAAACAATCTATAGTGATTAACTTACAATATGGGTCTTACCCATAACACCTAGTTTGAAACGTCATAAGTAAATTACTATTAGCATGCGAGGTTTTGGAGTTAGTAATAATAATAGACATATAAATTTAAATTCAATCAAATTTTGATAATGGCAAAACAATACTTTTAAGAGAATGTAATAAAGACAACTCAATTCTTTAGGAACATGCAATTTTTGTAAATCAAAACAAATTTTGACTCTTAAAGAGATAAAGAACCATTGACCCTATAATTTGAGATTTATTATAGGATATATTCATCAAGCTTCATTGAGGCATGAACATAATTTGTTCCATTCATTTTGAACAAGATCATAATGTATAATCAATTTCATACCACATATGATCTATTCCACACTCATTGAAACAATTGTGATGCATGGATCTACCTTGTAACCTACAAAATTGATCTGGTGAACTGTCTTGTGGACCAAATTCACTTCTACAATTAATATCTAGAGTAGATCATTTCATCCAAGGATCTTCTTCTAAGCCCTTTTCTTGATTAGAGTAGCTCTACGTTCATGATTAAAAAGAATCAAGGACATTAATATTAGGCATCCATGTACCTTAGATAAATTTGATACAAATCAAGTTACACCCAAATTTGTTACATAAGTCTATTTTAAGTTACATTGTGGGCCCATAACCCACGAATCCCAAGATCATTTTCACCTCTCAAACTTTGGGGAAGAAGATTGATATTGTTTAAATGAATCAAGTGAAATAAAACAATATTGCCCTAAGATATGAAAATAATTTGTGTCAAACATGGGGATATGTCAAAATTTACAAGAGTGACAAACTCCAATTGATTTGCAAGTTGGACAAGAGTTGGATATTAGTGTAAACCTATAAATTTAAGTCCTATGAAGTGTTTAATTGTTTGCTATGGATTCTAAGACTTTTGTACATCCTATAATTTTGTACCTGAGTATTATCTAAGGAATATATTCTTAGAAGGTTAGAGACTATGACAAGGTGATATATGTCAAAAGATGTTTTGACTAGGTTAAATGTTGCAAACACCTATAAGCTATTTTATATTACATCATCATTAGAATCAAACTTGCTTCAAACTTTGTTTGAATGATTATGTGAAATTAAATATAATTTATTTAAAAAAATTGTACTTGTTTCCATTTGATTGTGTAGGAAAAAAGGGTGCAACCTTTAGTAAAAGACACCTAGATCCTTTTACTCAAATGTAAAATTGGCTTTGCACAATAGAATGGGATCATGATATTCACAACACTCCCATAATCCATCATGACAAGGGATGAAACATTTTTCTATCATTATGGATTTCAACAAGGATAATGAAGAATTTTTATCATTGCCAAAGATCTTCGTGGTAATGAAATGAGAGAAAAATTGTCTTAAATAACAGGTCTTGCCAATTTCCAACTCTAGGTTTTGTTGTTGAAATAGTAGTACATAAGTTAAGAGAATATTGGACAATAAATTGCCCTCATAGTTTAGAGGATGGTATTAACCTTACTGGTAGTCAAGTTGAGGCAAGTATACTAATAACTACTCTCCAAGGACATCATTGTACTATAGAGTTAGATATAACCAAGACAATTATCACTAGCTACAAAGTTTTCAATTCCTAATTATATCAAAGTAGCACAATAGAAGCTAAATACATAACAATGAGGCGCAATATCTAAAGATAATAAATCTACAAGGTTGAATTGGGTGAATTGGGATCTTGGTAAGTTTAGTAATGTCCTAGATTGAAATTGCTTGTGGACAAGCAATCTTGGGTAGGGCAGATTGTCATGCCCCCTAATCGCAACCTACATAGAAATTAAGTCATCGCTGACCCAAGGAGACTTTAGAAGGTCCGTTGAAAATTATTAAAAGTTGTGTTAAATATAGCAATTCCATATTTGACATAAGGAGTCACTAACATATAAGATACTTTAATTAACCTCTTAATGAGCAACAATTCCAACACCTATTAATATGCAACAATTCCATAAGGAATTAAATCATTAATAATTAATAGAGTTTTGAGACAACGATTGGGATTAAGTTTAAACAAATAGTCATAACCTTTGGAAAGGAGATGTCTATTCCAAAGAGTGCATCATTTTATGGAGATATGAGGATATATAAGGAAGGTCAAATCATTCGTAAAAATCATGAAAAAATAATGAAAAAACAGATTGGAATTGAATGAGAATTCTCATTACAGGAGGAGCGATCTAAAATGTTGAAAAGTGATTGATATGCAACTTGGTTGCATTTATTAATTAATTTATTTATAAATTTGTTAAAGAGCTTTAATTTATTTATTAATTTAAATTGTCAACTCATCAAGAAATATTAGTAATCATTTATTTGATCTCCAACAAGCAATCATATTTGGAATCACTGTGAAACATGTGATAGGGAGATGCAGCAGTACTGGTTCCCTCATTAAGTACACCAACCCCAAGATGGTTGTGCCATGACCTAGGGCCAAAGGGCCGAATGACTCGAAGGCTCATTCTGTGCCCTTGGGCTTGATTGAGGAGGACAGGCTCTCCACGTCTTATCATGCTTTCCCACCAAATTCCTAATATGGTTGGCAGTTGGAAATAAACTATGAAATGGATTCAAATATATTTAGGATATGGTGTTTTCAATAGGGATTATCTATGATCATAATACTTGATGTTAATTAATTACGGTTTTCTCTAAAGTTCTATTGTAATTATGTAACTTATTTATAGAATACTCTTTGCAAATAAATTTTGTTGGAATTCTTATTTTTGGGCGAAAATCAGGTATATCACCAAAAGGGACATTACAATGTCATCCATTCTAGGAAGTGGCACAAATATTTTACCATGAACTTGTTGATAGCTCTAGAGTCCATACACATTCTCCATTAGACTCCCTTTTTAGATGAAAGTAGCGCTAGTGTGGCACAAGGGCTAATGCTCTCCCTTACGAACCTTTTTCTAACAATTCACAAATCTGCCTTCTCATTTCTTCATTTTCTTTCAAAGATAAATCAATATGCAACTTGGTTCACAAATCTGCCTTCTCATTTCTTCATTTTCTTTCAAAGATAAATCAATATGCAACTTGGTTAGGATCAAGGAAGCTTGGATCCTTGCACTAAGTCTTTATAGTGTGTAATACCTCGTGTAAGAGGTAAACTCGCTAGTAGCTCTGCTGGAGTTAAAATATTCTTTCAACAACTTTTGCATCTCTGGTGAAGGTTGGATCCTACTAGGCTCCCTTGCTTCTTTTGGGCATAACAAAAAACAAGTTGATCCCTTGTTCTCGTTGCAAAATTTCTTATAGCTTGTTGAAACAAGTGATATGGCTAACATTTCAAATGTGTCTTCTTTCCACAATTTTAAGAGTGTTCTCTTTCCTTCATATTGAACCTATATATCTATTCAAATTTGAAGCCTCATGAACTGTTCAGTAGAAGACTGTACTGACTAATCCTTTTGTTTTAAATTTTGAGATTCTTTAAACATTTTTTGCTGGTAATCGAAAGGCAAGAATCCAGCTCTCAAATGTTTTAACATCTTCGGCCAAAGCCTAATTTTATTTTTTCCTTGTCTTCTTGAGATCTGCACATTCTCTCACCATAAGATGGCATGCGACTTCAACTTGGATGCAGCAAATTTCACTATTTTTGGATCATCCTCATCAATGTCCTCCATCTCAAAATAATTCTCCAACTCTTGAACCCAATCTAGAAATACAACTGGGATGAGCTCACCTTTAAAACCAGAAATATCAACCTTTACCTTGGAACTTTGGCTTTTTATGGCTTCAATAAACCTCTCCATAGAGTCTAATGCATTAGCAACATTTCTACGAAGGCCTGCATTCCTCCTGCCCCTTCCTCCCCTATTAATAAGGACTCCCCCTCTGGGCCATTGCCAACTACTCTGGTATCAAAATTGATGCAGAGAGTACTTCTGAATGCTGATCAGTTCTTGTTTATGAACCCCATGACACACCCTGTTTTCTGAAAAAAGAAAGAACAGTCAAACATGCTAACCAAAACATAACAGTAAAACAGAACTCAGATTCACCATCTCCGAATACATATGTGAAGACTAGAGAAGAAACAGAGACAGCAACGGTTATTAATCTTTTTATTCACCAAAAGTCTTTGTAACTTTTACACAGCAAAATCCTTTTCAGACCAAAACTTTCTCTCCCAAAAAAGCCACCAAAAACTTCTCCAGAAGGAAAAACAAAAGCCAAAAATAGGAACTGTCAAATCTGACAGTTACAACCCAAAAAAAAACGCTAACAGCTGAAAAAAAAGAAAAGAAAAAACCGACAGGTAGTGGGAACCCATCAACTAAACAGTGGTTACAAAATCTTCCCTGTCTCTGAAAGAATCAGCGGTTATATTAATTTGTATTTAAAAATCAATTGGTATCATCTCCTTCGCAATTCATCATTTTTTTCGTATGTTTCAAATATATGGAACTGTTGGGAGATTGATACTTTTTATATATCCTTATCCCAGATTAATGGATGTTTGTCAACATATTTGGGTCGCTCATTGAGTACATTCTTATCATGTCTTCATGCAGGTAAATGCGAACACATAAGCAACAAGGTACTCTTGGCATAGAGAAGTATTCTCTCTACCTCAAAAACATACCATGTAGTATGTATATTGGATGTAAAAAATCATAATCATAACACTGAATTTTTTAAGTTTGGCAGCATGCAAAAGTGATTTCAGTAACCCTAGGTGTAATTGGTTTGGTAATGTCCAGTTTACTCCAAAAATCACTAACGTGGTACAAAATGAGGGTGCAAAATTTGAATAAGTTAAATTACAATAATATATACGGCAAATGGGAACCAATTAACTTCTACAAGAGGGATATCCATAATATCATATTCACACTCAGATATTGTCTTAAAACCAAAATTTAATAATTGTACAGTCTTGGAAAATGGTTTTAAAGATCTTAGTGATGATGATTGATGAGCAGATACACACAAAATGCACTACAGACAGACTTCTATTGAGCACTTTTGAAAGTATACAAATATAACTCAAACAAAACGTATCTAGTGAGTACAATGCCATTGTTCCACACTCAGTAGGCAAACAAAAGATGGATTATATGCATTTTTTGCAAAATTAAATAGCAAAAATCATTACAATGTTACAAGCCGAAATTCATTGTTTGAAAGCCTGCTTATTCTAAGAGTTAACCCCGCCCTTGAGACTATGGAATGCAGGATGTGAAATTTTGGATGCTTGGTCCTCATGTTTTCCTGAGAGTTTCAGTTAGTGCTGCATTCCTACGAAGAGGCCTATAGAGAGAGGTTCAGCTCTTACCCTTACATAGAAGTTTCAACAGAGTTTTCTGGGTGGAAAGCATGGCATTTCATGCTTGAGTGATGGATCTTCTGCTTTATAACTTTAACAAATATTCTTTTTTTAACTTTTTCTCTCTTAAGTTTGAAATTTGTTCTATTTGAAAGTTGTGGCTTAGATATTCACACTCTCCTTTTGTAGCATTCCTACAGAGTTGGTTTGCATTCTTTTTGTTCTTAAATGTGGTTAACTACTACTATTAGTGGCATGCGTTTTTCAAAAAAGGTTAGGTCAACAGCTTTCTGCTAAATCTTTTTGCCTATATTGTAGATACTTTCAGCAATTGTGGTTAGAGTTGCCACCAAATTATTATCGTCAACACTTCCCTCCATGTCTTAATGATCAGAGGTAACTCCCACAGCTTGGCTTTGAATGCTTTTGTGTGGAAAGGAAATTCTTTCAACAAATTACAATGAGTTTAAGAACCATCCTCTAAACAAGAGAAATCAAAAACTGAAATTTCTGATAACACTTCACTTTGCTGTGGCACCATTTGTTTCAGTATTTACCTTAATAATGCCAAATGGGTCCTTGTATAATTGTATTATTCATGTACCAGCTAAATAAAGCATAAATTACCAAATTATTATCGTCAACACTTCCCTCCATGTCTTAATGATCAGAGGTAACTCCCACAGCTTGGCTTTGAGTGCTTTTGTGTGGAAAGGAAATTCTTTCAACAAATTACAATGAGTTTAAGAACCATCCTCTAAACAAGAGAAATCAAAAACTGAAATTTCTGATAACACTTAACTTTGCTGTGGCACCATTTGTTTCAGTATTTACCTTAATAATGCCAAATGGGTCCTTGTATAATTGTATTATTCATGTACCAGCTAAATAAAGCGTAAATTACTAAATACAATACATTAGAGTATGTTTCAACTGTTCCTTTTGCCCCTATTACCATGGTGGGTTATGAATTTATGATCGCATCAAGAATTCAACTAATCATGAATAATAATGAGAATTCAGAGTCATGCACCTGTTACAACCAACATTATGGAATTTCTCAAAATCCTGTGGAAAGTCATACAACATGTCAGCCTTGTACCCAAAATAACTTTTTTGTTTGAAGAAAAGGAAGTAGAAGACCTATTTCACCTTTAATTAGTTTGCCCGTATATCCCAGCTGAAAACATCTGAAATGAGAACATGCAACCAATAACTCACTTTATGGTTTTCCAATTCTTCAAAGAAAAGTTAATTGAAATAATGGGAAGTAAGAAACTATTACATCCAAGTCATTTCTGTGAAACTAATCCTTTTACACCAATATTTTTCATAGGCATATATTGGCTTCCATTCAGTATTTCTCAAGAAAATGGAGGACTGCTACAAATATAAACCAAAAAAGCACAATTGGCATATGGATAGGATCCTAAACAACTGCCAGTAGCTCCTTCAAAGGTTTGAACATATAGATTTGATACATCAGTGGAAAACTTCAAACAAGTTGGCCAATGCCTTGGCAAATGAAGCCTTCATGAAACCTTCAAACACAAACAAACGAATCCTCCTCAGGAATCTAAAGGAGGTACTCCTTGTATTCAACAATTTATGCAATGGCAGCAAACATAAAGCAGTGACGGTTCTCTTTCTTGAATGTTGTTTCCAAAATGCTAACAGTCATGATGCCTTCCAGTAAATCTGCCCAACAATCCCACACAGGTCCAATCACTCTCTGGAATGTTCTTGCTCTATTTCTCAAAACAATAAGGTACACTTCAGTGTTTCTAACACAGATTCAAATGATTCCATCTATGCAATTTATAACAATCACAACTCATTTTACAGGCATTGTAAGGTACAGCATTCAAATATCAAGTATAAAGGCTTGAGGTGACTCTCTACAGTCCAGGATGGACAAATGACTCCTCTCCAAGGGGTCAGATCCTTTGCCTTATAAACTGTCACATTGTCAGAACAATTATCAGCAAGGAATGTCCCAAATGTGGACACCTTCCTCAAAAAGGCTATGGGTCAGTACCTATGTCAGCTTCTCCAGATTCATTGTCGCAGTGGCTGCTTCAAAATGTCATTCCAAGTTGATATTACTATAATAACCACCCCTGGTTATTACCATTGTTTTTAAGCATTTCATTACACCTTAAATATCCTCTTGATCAACCAAGATCATCTTTCCAACTGGAAGAGCTAGTATCATTACCTTCCTCAACCATAGCAAGGGCAGTAGCTCTACACCACAAATGTATAATCTTGCACTGAATAAAATAAGCTCAAATAACATGATAAATCCCTAGACCAGACCTAATCCTTCAGAGTTCATTCGAGATGGCCCTGCCTACGTATCCCTTTCTGTGAATCAAGGGCACCGTAGTTAACATACCAAAATAAAGAGACTTAATCCACACAATCTACATGGGACCAACTTATACGTACATTGCATACATACACATAGACATAGTCATTAACTCAGTTATAGAACATGTGTACACAATGTTGCTAACTATAGTAACGAGACTCGGGACTCGGCTCGGACTCGGCTAGGGTGACTCACTCGGGACTCGGTGCAGACTCGGCAAAATGAAAAAACCCTAGAAATTTAGAGATTTTTAAGGATTTAAAACTTGTTTCAAGCACCCTTTATTGAATAAACCTTAAAGACACAATAACATCATTAAATAATAAATAGAAGCAAATTTGATCACATGCACAAGTATACATTGATCACATAAGTATAAAGTACACAAATTGTAGCTGAGTTGCTGAAGGAAATAGCACACTTGATATATAAATATAGTCAAATGTATACAAAACTCATGGAATATGAAATCCATGACATCAAATGTTCCAAACAAATATGAAATATCAAAACAATAACTACAAGTCTATGGCTCAAAGGAGTCTGCATCCTTCCTACGAAGGCATCTAAGGTGGGTCCTAGATGATGTAGCAACTGCAGCCATAGTCTCTACTTGTGACTCCATGCCACCCTCACCAACATTAGTTGAGGATGTGTTTGCTCATGCTTTAGCCTCCTCTGCCATGGCTATAGCCTCAGCCTCTCTATCTGCCCGGTCAACCCAATAAAGGTCCTCATCACTAACACAAGTATACATCAATCATATAAGTACAAACACAAATTGTAGCTGAGCTGCTCAAGGAAATAGCGCACTTAGATATATAGTCCAAGACTCAAATGTATATAAAACTCATCGAATATGAAATCCATGACATCAAATGTTCCAAACAAATATTGTACTATCAGTCCCATCCTTTTCCACAATCAATGCTAAATGTGACAACGAGACAAGCATCCCATACTACTTGTTGACATCACCAGCAAGCTCACAAGTGTAACAACACACACATGAGCAGTCAGTAATAATATTTCCGAGCACCTTTAATCATTTACATCATCATACAACCGAATAAGTTACATGATCAGGAAAACTCTACTTTTCTCAGAAGGTAAAATTCAGTCATCTAACCGCCAAGTGATCCTTATGATATAATTATAACAAAGCAGCATGGTATCACCACACCATTAACGCTCCCAGAGTGCAAGGGGATTCTCATATAAATTCGTAATAATATCAAACAATAACATGATTCCATGAAACCAATTAATTATCAGAGTCCATTGGAGGGAACTAAGTGCCTACCAATGCAAACATCAATTGTATTGCCTAAAGATGTTAGCCACTAGAATATCTTTTCAGTGCCACTTCAAATGCACTATGTAAATATTCATATACTTACACAGACATAAAGGAATTGAAATATTATTCTGACCTAAATGCAAATGCTAGCTTAATAATATATTCAATCCTATCCTCCAAAGCTATTCAACTCAGTATTGGACCCTTAATATCTAAAGAAGGCTGAATAATCACTTCCAATAAAACCATAAATACCAGACCACATGGAGATAAGAAAACTTTAACCAATTTTGCAACCTTCTTTCCAAAATTATTATTCCAGCCATTTTTCTCGTGGATCTGACTTGTTTACAGCCTACACAATAATGAGGACTGGATATAATCATATACATATTTAGTATTTACTTATGCATGCATGCACCGGGCATGAACTGTTGAATAAAATTACTCCCTTTGGACACCATAATCACTCATTATTCAACTCCAGTTAACAATGATTAAAGGAGGATGACTTCTGTACGTATACAACTTACATTTGTTTGTATCTATGTAAGTATATACACACCCATACGTAGCCATGCTCTCATACCCAGACATACATGTATCTAAATATATTCAAAGTTCTAGGTTTAAAAATGATGATTTCACTTGATAGAATTACATCTATATATGGCCTGAATCTACAGCTTATATAGTAGGCAATACCAACTCTGGTGCATTGATAATAATCATAATTCTGTATATAGTAGCAACACTTGATGAAAGGTCATATTTCTTCGGGGCATTTTGTCAAACAGCTCACTCACCTTGTTTAGGATTTCACATTTTGGGCATGTGTTTATCCATGTAGAGTAAAGAGAGACAAAACAATAATTTTATTAATTGGGTTCTCTTTTGCTTCTACATGTTCCACAGCCAGCTTGGAATGACAACTCCTACACTAGGCAAAAGCTTAATAGTTATTATGGATAATGAATATGTTTTCACCATAGAATAATAGCATACATTTATCTGTACTACTAATCATTTGGTAGGGATGGCATATGATGGAGTTGCTATAAAAAATTTCATGCCCACCCATCTCCTGCCTCTCCCTTTTGCCCATTGAACTCCTCTACTTCATCCCTCTCAAACTCCACAAAATGCCCTCTTCGGTTTTGCATGCCCCTCTGCTAGTCTTCTCCACATCTCACACTGAAATCGTGCCCCTTAGAAAGAAGAAATCAGCCCCAAAAGGACCATGAACTTCCTGTTTACCCATTCCTTCCATCCCTCCTCTCCAAGTCCTCCAAAAAATGGGTTGGGGCCATTCAATTTAAGCCCTTTTCTGTCTAAACTGTACGTCCTCCTTTCATCCTTCCTGCAAGCATGATCAAATGGGAAGAAGAGGAATGTCATTCCTCTATAATGGTGTGGACAATGGACCTCCTTTTCTCTTTACCAGGCGCCCATGCCCATGCCTTGCCTCTCTGTCCCTTCCACAGTATTCTGCATTCAATTTCACCCCTTCAAAAATGATGGTTTGGTAGATTTACTTTTGCCTTTACTTTCAATTTTTGTCATTTATTTTTATATTATTATATTTTCTTTTATTTTTATTTTTATTTAATTTGCACACACAATGTCCAATGTGTATGTGGGCATAATATGAGGGATGTACCACTTACATCTTGGTGCACAACAATTGCTGCAATTCCAGGAGAAGCATTCAACACA
Source organism: Sequoia sempervirens (assembly GCA_007258455.2). NCBI lineage: Eukaryota > Viridiplantae > Streptophyta > Pinopsida > Cupressales > Cupressaceae > Sequoia > Sequoia sempervirens. The sequence continues at coordinate 133,210 of VDFB02160080.1, forward strand.
TAGCTAACTCTATAAATGGAAGAATCAATTACTGTAAAATAGTGGTGGATCTGGGGCCTGCTCGACATCTGATGGAAACCACCTAATATAGGAAGGATAGATGCAAATATTTAAGGGCTAGCTGTGTCCCTCTCAACATATACAATTAAGGAAAGAGGAGAGTCAGTCACAGCAAGGAAATGGAGAAAATGAATGCAGACACCTCAAGGGGAAAAGCTTCAGACAAAGACAACTAGGTCACCATCAATCTTGATGAGGAATGCAAAGTTGCTGCTGACCTAAATGTCAACTATGCTGAGCCATCTCTAGCTACAGTAAACCACAGAGAAGAACAATAAGTTGAAAAGCATAAGATTACCCTTACTCCCCAAATTCTAATCTTATTTCTGACAGTGGCCAGCCATGAAAATCAGAAAATCGCTTTAATTTCTGAGCTTATTTCTCAGAAGATCTGCACTCAAGATTCTTGTTGTCCTCTCCAAGGTCAAAATCCATGTTTCCTTCACCTCCACTCACTGAACCAACAATCTTCAACCCCACTGCAGTCAAAGCAAACAGGCCTTTTTTCTTTTGTGACAACAAGGGCCCAGCTAAAACCTACCCATCCACTATGGACATTGACAACCAAGCTAAACAAAGTAAAGGAACCTCTGCAAAAAGTTCTCACTCAAATGAACCTACTATCCACAGAGTTTTACTGTTTTAGCCTCTTAATAGCCTCATCAAAATCATAGAATTCAAAAGCATGAACCAAACCAACCAACATATGCATCAATTTGCTTCTCAACAATGTACAACCAAATCAACCAACATATATGCATCAATTTGCTTCACAACAATGTACAAGGAATAAAAACGACCAAATGGCAAATCATCAGTTGTCTAAACAAGCAGGAAGAAGCATAATGATCATTAAGGCTTGGACAATGCTACCAAAAACATAACTTGTATCAAATGGCCTCCGAAAGAGCCTTCAATTCAAAGAATTGTCAGTTGCCTCAATATACATTCCCTTCTTATCACTAGAATGCAATCCCAGATGGTCATGCGAAAGGTATAGCTGAAGGCTGAAACAGGAATGCTGAAGAGCACACCCTTGCATCAGTAATTGTTGCTGTGCTCTCAACCATCATAACCATTGAAGATATGTACTCCTTTGATATTTCCAACAAAATGTTTTATTGGCTTAATACTTTTGTATTTTTCTTACATTTGGCTTCCACCCTGGCTGGTATCTTTTCTAAGTTTCTAGTCTATCCTTCTCATCCAAATGGATGCTTGAATTCTCACAGCATTCTGATGAAAGGAAGTTGTAACTTTCAATCTAATTTCTTATCTTTTATAAAAAAAAATATGTTGGCTTCCATTGTCATCATAACATGCAAACACAAAGCTGGGTATGGAATACCATACATCTCCTCCATAATCGCAAATTCAAGCATAAGACTGTTATACATAAAATTTCCTTAGCAGAAAGAATATGAAAACGAAGTCAGTTGATAAAAAATTCCACTCATTCTTCAAAATAGAATGTATAATACCCAAGAGAATAAAGCTTTAAGAACCATAACTCAGCCAAAGGAAGATTGAAATCATTCAACACAGAACCATATACCCAGAAGTCCAGCTAACCTCAAACTGTAAATGGGCAAAATCTATTCAATTGGACAACTATCAGATCTAATGTTTGTGTCATTTGAATTTTCTAGTGTCAAACTTTCTCAATTCCATGAAGGCTGCAATTTGATGTTTCTAATACCTGCAATGCTATATCTTATGGCATTTTGGTACTCAGCAGCATGCCAACCATGTTCTATAACAAGAAACTAACTATCAAAGTGACAAAGATTTACTGTTATTAGCAGTGTGTGCATTCATATGAATAATGAAAAGTATGAGTTGACCTTTAACGTTCAGCTCATTGGCAGATTTGGTGCTAGCAATTGAGAACCCTCAAGTTTACTGAAAGAAGAGCCTTGTACATACTGTGAATATCAATTTATTATTTATGAGATATTATGTTAAATAACTGGCAGGCAAACAAACCAACACATACTTGACCAATCTCTCTAACAAGCAAATCAAAAAGGACCAACAAATTTGAAAATAGACATCAAATTGCAGATCCTCTTAATCCAATATTTTTATGCTGATCTTCTTCTTTGAATCTCCTACAGTCCACCAACTAATCGCATGTCCCAGTCAATGAGAATACAGACATTTATCTGATTTTCATGTGGTGTCAAAAGCCAGCCTACAGAGCAGAGCACTTGTCCTCCCGACCTTTACTCTGGCATCATGGAATGCTACTGCCTACAATAGTAAAAATACCCCAAATTGAACCATTTAGCATCAAATATGTATGGAAACAAGATCCTGGATTACATTGCCTTATGGATATTTGTGTAGTTCTTATGCTGTTTTGGAAATTACTCCATTCAATAAGAACTACACATGTGCCTGGACATTTGTAAATATTAACAAGTACTAACCTTAAAATATAGGGCAATTTGCAAGTGCAACAGAAACCAATGGCAGCATAAAGGAAAAAAGATGTCTGATATGCTTGACGGTTGGTTTACAAGGCTCCACAAGCATTATTAATTTATTAGTTATTACCTTAGAGAGTTCTAGGCTTCCAGGCATTAAGACTTTAAGGTTTGGCTATTCCTGCATCTACATGCCTTATCAGAAACTCTAAGTCACACATTGAGCTGTGTGAACATAGAAAACCTACAGAATTTATTCAGTTCATCATATGACCATGCAAGATACAGTTTGACCAGCATGAACCTCAAGATATATAAAGTTATACTTAATAATCTAATCATAAGCCGTAAACCAAATGCAAATAAGTTATATATACATTATGCCAATGAAGTGTCAAAACATATAATAAAGCCATAACGATACCTACAAATGCATCTTTGATGCTCTAGACCAACGGTAACATGACAAAAACCAAGATAGGGCCCAAAGTTTTGCCAATCTACCTCGCCAAAGGCATCTATGACCTTTCTTAGTCATCTAGGCCTCTCCATGATGCCCTGTTGTAGGATTGCCCCGCTGTCTCTCTGACGTTTCTCCGGCTCCCTCTCGTCTGGGTGTTTCTTGCTGCTGCCACTGGCTGGGTCTATGAGGCCTGCTTGTAGCATGCACCTGAGTATTGTATGAAGAACATGACGATCTCCACTGCATACCTTTGATCTCCCCCTCAACCTTGGCTAGAGCTTTCTCAAGTCCTGACCGCTCCCTCTGCCATGCCTCTCGCTCCTTTCGCCATGCCTCCTGCTCAGCAGCCCTCTCCTTCTGCCATGCAGCCCTCTCATCTATTCTCTCTTGCTGCCACTCCAAAGTGGCCTTGATAAGGGCCAAGTTTGATGCTGCCTGGTGTGTCTGCAAAAGTATGCCTGCATGGTGTGCGGCTGCAAACACATCACTATGCCGCCCTGCAGACTCAGGCAATCCTGGATCCCTAAGGTTATCTACTGACCTGCCTAGGTAGGGACCCACAGTATCACGGAGTACCCTACGAATGAGGTCCCTCCATCCATCCACTGTATCTGCATGGACAAAACACAAAATCATTTGTAGCCTAAGCATAAAATAGCTAAAAGAAAACTCCATGTAAAGTGAAAACACACTAAATCTTAATGTGTGTGATACCTGGATCTCCTCTCACCCATGAGGGGTCTACTGGCACAAGTCCAACTAAGGCCTGACTACAAGCAGATAAATCCCCTGTGCCTAGATCGGTAGCCACACTGCCATATCTTGTCTCTGGCCTAAACCTCTCCTCTATCTGCTTGTGCTCCACCAATGTGCTAACAGGTGAGGATGTCCCTAATATCCCCTTTCCCTGATCACTCCCTCCACTGACCTTTTGGGATTTTAGATCTCTCAAAAACTTAGCCTCATCAAATTGTGATGTAGGAGACATCCTCTGCTTTCTATTTGATCCTACCTGTTTGACTTTAGACCCTGTCCGTGCATATACCTGGTTGCTGGGAGGAATGAGCCCTCTGTCTCCCTCCAGTTGGTCAGGGAAATCATTCCCACCTATCTCCTCATCCTGTGGGCTCTCATCCTCCTCATCTTGAACCCCTATATCCACATCCTCATCCATCTCCCCCTCTCCAGAGTCTACATCCCACCTACCATCCTCAAGTCGCCTCCATTTTGGAGCTCTTGACAAACCCTGCACACGGGCTGATTGTTCTCTATCATCACGCCACCTCCGCTTTGGCATTAAAACACGAGGCTGCTCCTGCCCAAACTGACGTCGAACCCTGTCTAGGGGATGCCTCTCTATGTACCACGGTCGTCGTCCTAGCAACTCTGGAACCTGTAATGCTTCTGTAAGTTGTGCATCATCAGGCCACTTAATATTTCGGTATGGCTCCCATACCACATCCGCCTCCACCAAGGTGTTTCTACCTCGCTCCTCTGCTCGGGCCTGAGGGAACGGCAGTCTGCTTGCTGCCCACCTCATAATCCGAGGGCATTCTGGCATGACATTCACTGGACCTCCATACGGGCGATATGGGATAAGTCTCTCCCATATCCATACCTGTAACAAGGCAATGTGGCCAATCTGTGCACCCTCACATAACCCCAAGACATATAGATCACGATATAAACGGTTCAGGATTTCCTGACCCCAATTGAACTTCTTGCCATTCTCAACTGCATCATGAACTAAGTGTGCCTCAGAAAAGGGGAAGATGTTAGTCCCCTTGTCTACTAGAACCTTACTTGCCAAAATCCCAATCACGGCCTTCCTCAATAATGGAATCCTTGATGTGCCCACAACTGAAAGATTTACCCCATTCTTCCCTGCCTCAAATGATCTCTGACCTGATAGATACTCTGCTATGCATGGTTTATCCTCCCTCGTATATCGACCTGCCACAATCCTAGCCCCAGTTACTGGAATCCTAAGGATGCGATAGACATCCTCAAGGGTAATGGTCATCTCCCCAGTCCTGAACCAAAAGGTGTTGCTGTATGGGTTCCACAGCCCTATCACATCCCGCAACCCCTCAGTATGAGGCTTGATATATGGCATTTGTGCAACCTGGTTCAACCCTATCCGGTCTAGGTGGGCCCTGTCCTCATCAGTCAACTCTGACAACACACCATCCAACCAGTCCAACTGATTCATATGACCAAGCCTGTCATCTGAACAAGCAAAAAAATCAGTCTCTGCCCGCAGGCCACCCATGCCTTGATGTCTTTGCTCACCATACTGACAACCTCCCATATCTCTTTGCTGCTGGCCTGGGAGTAAAGGGGGTTGTGCTGCTTCACTTCTCTGACCCCGCACCTGCAAAACCACACACACACTTGTGTCAAACTCAGAACACTGAAAGCTTATTTGCAAATTTTCATTGGTATGAACAGGATAATTTGAACACGAAAATCTCTCTCCAGCTCAAAACTTCTGTCATCTTTAAATGCAAACCGTAATAAAACAACACCACCACTGCTAGTTTCACAATATTCCACAAACAATATAAAAGTACTCTTGGAATTCTGCTTCCTGAATCCAGGTTTATATCAGATTCCCAATCATAAGTTACAAGACACAAGCCTTTAGCTCTTGTAGAACATTGTATCCATGCTGTGGAATTTCAGTCCTTTTCGCCGCTTTGGTTGATATATGTTGATCAGACCCGAAAAAAAACTCAATCCAGCATTCTAAATCACTCAAAACTTGAATACAATGCTATTGACAGAGCAACAAAATCGTCTGAATGGTCTTGAGTCCTCAAAGAAAATCTCCTATCCGTCAAGAGTTTTGTTACCAGAAGAATCAGCTGCGTCAGTATTATAACCATAACAGCATAGTCATTTCAAATGCCTTGACTGTCCTTTACCAAGCTTCCAAAATAATGAAATAATAGTGATGATGCTTGTCTTCATCTGCTTGTATTGAAAAAATAATAATTTTAGGTCTTAAAATATGGTGTAATCATCTACTAAAATTATGACAAATGGCCAACAAAAGATATATTTGAACATAAGAATTCAGATAAAAACTGTAATTTGCCAATGAGTTAAAGACTAACTAAAAATCTTTCAAAATCCCAAGAATTCCCCAAATTAACTGTTCCAGGTGCAATTTATTCAACATTTATCTCAGGTGTTGTATGGATTAACACAAGCCTGTCAATTTAGGCATGAATACAAGTAGCATAATATCAGAAAATAAAACAGTTACATTCAAAGACACAACACCTTCCCTTGTAACTTATTTACCTGAATGTCACTAGCAATGCTTTGCATCACTTCCTTTTTGTCAGGATTTGGCTCCAAATTAGCTGGGTAACAAACATTTTCTGTCCGGAAGCTATCTGTTTCATCATGCTCATCTTCTGAAGAAACATACTCTTCATCTAGAGTAAGAACAACGTTGTCCAATGCAGGAGCTGCTCTAGGGCGTGCAATAACCTCCTCCTTGACATGGCTCAAAGTTGAATTGGTTGGATCAGGTGGAGTATCGACTCTTTCTAAAGAAGATCGTACCCCAGCTTCTGCAGAGGCATCTTCATTCCAATCCTCTTCCCTAAAAGGAGCACCATAGTGTTCCCCATTTTTGGGGCCAGGACCACTCTTTTGAAAGACCCGGCAAATTACACAGGAATCCTACAGCCACAAAAATGGCAAAAAACTCAACTATTTAACTGATATATTGCACCACTGTCTGATGGAAATATACAAGAAGCAGCATCAACAATACACAACAGAAAGATTGCATGTTTCCTGGATTAAACTATCATGTTCTGCACTTTTGGGACATGAATGTTTAACATATTTAACTCAATGCACAGCTAGTTAACAGTATGTATAACAGCTCCTGTAATGGGCAAGGAGAGATAAGACTATTTCTTAGTCACATATCAAGTTGAATACCAAGCTGGGATTTGGGACAGCATGGGAAGGTAGGGCCATGGGTAATCCAGAAAACCAAGGGATGCATGCATTGTGCGGTTTAAGCATTTGAGTGGAAGTGCCGAGGTGGCGGTAGGAAAAGAGCAAACAATGTACGAACAAATTCGCCTAGAATGAACGGAAATGTGGTTTTATTTTGGGGTTGCAGGGTTGCGTAAGCTGCAACTTTTGGCTGATACTTTGGTTAGCCATCATTAAAGGCTCTGCATGATTGCAGGGAGGACTCCATTAGTATTTTTCATGTAAATTCTATAAATTTCCATATGAATCCTTCATAGTTGACCATAGACATATTACAGGACATCAAAGTCTCAATCCATTTCTATCTTAGAGAGATCAATATCTTGGCAGCGTTTGACATCATAATCCTTGAGCAAACAAAATCCAACCATACAAAGGTCCTAGATGCTATCAATGAAGGTGCCCCAAATTCTGAACAGAACTATACTGGTTGACTCATGACCTGGATGAACGAGTCACAAAGTTATTGATTAAAGTTGCAAGTATGCTAATAATATTTAAGAGACATAAATTTAACAGTTTATTATTCTTAGATGCCAAGAGAAATGCAACGAGAAGATTTATGTTTCCCAGAGTCAATGTTGAGATTTACTAGAAAAGTCACAGGTTGATGGTATGCTCAGAAAACCCTAACAACATGAGGAGATCAAATAAACATAGCGGAACTCATTAGTTTGAAGATAAAAGCTAACTAGTAATTATAAGTCTATTAAGGCTAGAAAAGAAAAAATGCAAGGTCTAATTTCACATCCATTTCGGAAATTTAAAACCTCATTAATCACAATTACTTGAATAATATTTGACACATTCAATTCCTTGTCTTCAAGTCTATATTCGTGCATCACCCAATTGGTCCGTTCTCCACGGGGAGCCCGTCCAGCATGATAAACTAAAGTCTTTTTCATCCCAACTCTTCGAGAAGCTGAACATACTTGCTTTTCCTTTCCAGTGGCTTTCCAGTAGCCAGCTTCTGTGGCTCGATTTGTTTGAGATCCATTGGGATATTTTTTATCCCTAGAGCTGAAAAAATACCATTGCAAATCTCTACTCTGTAGACAAGACTTGCCTGCATCCAACATTATATGAATAAGTCCAAGCCAACAATGCTTAACAGTGGTTAATATAAGTCCAAATAACATGTACCAAGAAATATGTCTATAAGATTCATTTGACTAACTCGATAGGATTCCAAACCGAAAAAAATTCTTGAACTGCACTTTATCATTTGCAGTTAATTCCATTTTCAAGCTTAATCAACAAATTCCTATCCGCCACCAGCATAAACATGATAATATTATATGATCTCTTAAACACAATAATTGCTTACAAAAGTTTTTCTCGGTTACAAATTTTAATTCAATTAAAATGAAATATCAATGGCTTACCTGGTAAATCCCAAGGCTCATACTTGTATAGATCGATCTCTGAAATAACATCAAATCGGAGCCTTTTTCCACACACTTTTCTCTTCAAATAGTAGCTGACAAGCTCTTCATCAGTTGGGTGGAAACGAAAGCCATGAGGTAAAGAAACTCTACCCATTCAAGTAAATCTTTCAAAAACTCCACTCGTCTACCTAATTCAAAGTCAGTTTCCTAAGTATTTCAATAAAGAAATTCTACCCATTCAAGTAAATCTTTCAAAAACTCCACTCGTCTACCTAATTCAAAGTCAGTTTCCTAAGTATTTCAACGAAGTGGCAACTTCACTAGAGCTAATGAGGAGTAAAAGTGGCAGTTGATGATAAAATATAAATAGCAATAAATCTCAGGTAATTCTGCAAACTGTATAATTTGAGATGCTGAGGCTCAGGGCTCAAACATTAAAAGATGATTATTAAGCTGACCGAGCTCAAAGCTTGTCTATGTATAAATTATGCAGCAGGCATTAGTTTCCAGAAACCAGCGAGCTCATGATTGGGGGACTTAAACTAATCATGGTAGGAATCACCCCAGCTCTTCAAATGTTAAAATTCCAATGCTCTTACACAGTTAAGTAAAACATATTCCCTCTTACGGATATCATTTCCGGTTCTTTCTAGAACATGTTGACTGCCCTACATCAAGCCTTCCAATCAAAAAACCAAAAAACATCTCTGCTTATCAACCAGAGCCCCTTGTATTCATCTCTGTGTTTCCTCCACGGTGTGCCTTTTCCAAATTCCTGCCATTATACGCAGAAACATCAAAATGATTCCTCCAACTTCAATTAAAAATTTAAATACTTCATACGAAAATATGTTAACATATCAAAACATTTTCTAAATTTTGTAAACCCATCACTAAAATCCATTAATTTTCAGATAATTTCTACAACTTTACTGCAATCGGAACTCACATCCAACCAGAGAATGGCCATTTGCATTAAACTTCTACAAAACCCTATGAAAATATTCTCCTGGAAGATAAAACCAATAAGACAGGATCCTAGTGTAAATAAGGCATTGTTCTCAAGCGCTACAAATACTTTTCAACCTCAGCACACCAAAATTTAACGGTGAACACCGTAAAAAAAAGTAGAAATCGAGTTCTGGCACCAAACAACATGCTAAAGAGTTACGATGGAATGAAAAGGGTACCTTGGAAAATTGATATTCCTTTTGATAAATCTGCAAAAAGCTCTGGAACACTCGTCCCTGCCTTGCCCTGTGTTTGTTATCTGAGTATATTTTAAGTAATCCAGTTGAGTAAGATTTACGGAAGCAAATTTAATCGTAGCGGGTGGTGTGATGCCAAAGGCGTCGTTTTATAGTTTCGGTCGGTGTTGCTTGGTTATGCTTGATAGAGATTTGAACAAGGTAAGAGTGGCGATGGCTGCTTTTGATTGGGTATACTCTCAAAGCACCAGAACTTCTCCATCAAACTCCCGATAACAAATTTTGGGTTTTCGTGAATTGCATTGCAGTAAAGACTGGCTTTCTCATTATTTCTTTTCAATATATCTGCTTTGTGGGGTGAGACTGGCCATTACAGCTTAAAGGGGGTTAATGGCTGTAATTGCTAGGAAATGGAAAAAATATTTTTCAATTTTTTATTTTTTATTTATTTATAATGAAAAAGCGAATATTTATTTTTTACAGAGTGAAAATATTATTTTTTTAACAAAAGAAAAAATTTAAATCAATTATTGTCAATTTGATTGGTTGAGCCAGTGTCAATCAAATTTGGGGTTTTTATCTCATTTGAGAACACCGAGTGTTTTTAAAATTATAAATATTAGGAAATTAAATGTATTGTGTACTTATGTCATTTGAGAAAAACATTCTATTGGGAAATTAAATGTATTGTGTACTAATATTTGATATGATGTCTTGTTGCACAACAATTTAAAAAATATAATAATATCTTTTACATTCTAATTCGAGCGTTACACCAATGCAAATCTTGAGACTATTACACAATTTGTATGAGAATATTAATGTTAGTTTAATTATGGTGATTTCTTGAGAAATTTCTTGTACAATGATGGCATTGTCAATTATTTTTATGCAAATGCAATATCCAATGTTATTATATGAATGATTTAAGATGTATTGTAGTGCACTTGCATATGAATTTATCACATTAGTGGAAAAATGACTCTCATCTAAACCTCAAATAATAATAATAAAAAGCATTATACATACGGTCCACATATGTTCTTCTACATGTCGATGCAATTCAAATTTTTGCATGCTCACACCATTGCAATAAATGCTAACTTGTAACTTACCAAGCATTGAATGAGGGCTTTGGTTTTGCAGAGATAAAAATACGATAGAAGCGTATTGGCAAACGTTTCATCATGGTTTTAGGAGAAATGCACTTCCTCATCACTCCTAAGACCAAATTCATACAGAAATCAAAAATGATCTTGGGTCACGAAATTAGAAAGATAGATTGCAACTCAAAATTTGAAAGGCTATAACAAAAGAACAAAGAGGATTTGTGGTGCTTTGAATTTATTTCCTGAAACTTCTTTTTAGAGGAAATGTGGTTGGGACTTCAAGGTTCAAGGGGCACAAAGGGTGCTCTGTTTTCAATAAAAATGTAACATGGGTTGTTTGGAAACTGAGGAGTGGACTTTAGTATTTAAAACCGCTATTGAGGGCACAGCACCATGCCGTTTATGTCCGAATTTTTTGCTGAAGTTTTAGTGAATATATGATTTTTTACTAATTTTTTCAAAGTGGCATCTAAAAACGTAAAGTGGAGGTGTGAACACAGAAATTTTGAAGCGGGAAACTAATCGAGAATAATAAAAAATTGACTATGAATAGAATACAATCTAGTTTCTAAAAATGTAGTTTATTTGAAATTTTGATGAATGGTTAAAAATGAAGCCAAAAATACCATATGTAGGCTTTTGACAAAATATGGAGACACTAGCAAAATAAATTAAAGATCAAAGCCTTAAGATATTTGAAACGTGAAAAAATGCATGATTAGAAAAAGGCATTATGTGAAGAAAAAATATTTTTCTCTTTATCTTTTGGTCAGACTATATACACAAAATAAACATTTATAAGTGGCATCTATATATGGACATTTACTTTATTATACTTTAAGTTATATTTCATGTATATAGTTTCAAGATGTTTGAAAATAGTTTTAGATCTTTACAAGTTATAATGCAAATTCTAGGTTTTGGAAGAACTTATAATTTTTTAGACTTAGTCAAATTTCAGTAATTAGGGGGTCAAATTTCAATAATCAATAAGCTTTTATCATCTTGCTCTCTCTTTATCTCACCAGAAATAACTTTAAGAAACCCCCCTAGGAAAGGGTATAAAAACCTGATGAATTTTATATTATTCTCAAAAAATATTAATAATTGCCGAATCTTTTGTAATCACTAGAAGTTTGTAGAAAATCTTGGTGAATTATACTTGTTTTCAAACTAATCAAATATTTTTATTATCAAATTAAACTTGTTTTTAAACCAATCAAATATTTTCATTGGTGAATTAAACATGTTTTCAAACCAATCAACTATTTTCATTGGCGAATTAAATATGTTTTCAAACTAATGAAATATTGTCAAACCAAATTAAACTTGTGTTAAAACCAATAAAATATTTTCATTGGTGAATTAAACCTATTGAAACTAATAAAATATTTTTGTTGGCTAATTAAACCTATACTCAAACCAATAAAATGTTTTCATTGGCGAATTAAGCATGTTTTCAAACTAATAACATATTTTGCTAGTGAATTGAACTTGTATTCAAACCAATAAAATATTTTCGTGGTGAATTAAACTTGTATGTGAAAAAAATCATAGAGGTGAGTGAAATTTATTATGAGTTGATATTGGTAATGATTAAGGTATAGCAAGCCTTTTAATTCTCATATCTTTTTAATCCTTCGAAGTACTCTACTTGAAGCTAGATGCCAGTCCAAATAATATTTGCAATGGTTCTCCCTTCGACGTGAATTTAATTATTTTTCTAATGAAATTAAATTTCTCCTTTAGAATTTGTAATCATTTCATTCCTCTTTTTGGAAAAGAACCACAACTCAGATGAGGCTTGATCAAATTAACTTTTAAAAAACATGTAAATTAAGGTATGATAACAAGATGAAGATCCTTGGTTAGATTAAGCAATATATTTTACATTAAATGCTTTAACTATTAGCTCATGCTTCACCATAATGGGATGTAGAACCAATTTTTTTTATAAATTCAGTTGGCATTACTGGTGAAGTTTATCATAATCTTGATTGAAGCTCTGGATTAAAAATTAGTTTGGATACACCAATTTGTTTAACCAGTCCTCGATGACAATCAACCTTCCTAAGAGCAAATACTAGCCATAGACTTAGAAATATTTTTAGGATATGCAACAAATGGACTAGAGTTTTTTATCAAGATGGTTTTGGGATTTGAATTTGTAGAAGCTACAGATAGATATCAGGTGAACACTAGTATTATTCATGGTTTGTGGCTTCTTTATTGGATATTGGAGTTATGTAGGTTGGAGTATTGTCCCTAGTGAATCTTATGGTTCAAGAGGATTATCTAGGAGGCCTAGGCGATGTTTTGGCTATTGTACGCATTGGAGTGGGAATCCCTATGCTAAGGGATATTTTAGGCTTCTTAAATGAAAGAGCCATTGTAACCTGACATCCTTTTGTGTCAAATTTCCACAACATATTTTTAGTGAAACATTGTTAGTTGACCATCATTAGATATGATTTTCTCAATAATGAATTTTTACAATATGATTAGGAAGAGCAAGGAGTGAAGAAATTTTGTGTAATTTTGATAAACGTATGTGAATATTGCCTTTTGCTATGAGCAAGATTTTGTAACTTTCCTATGTATATTTTTCAAGCACCTTTATATGTATTACATTATCAAAGATGTAAATGTCGACATGCATATGTATATTATTTTTATTAATATTAGATTTATATTATTACATCTTTATTCTATGTTATTTTAATGTAACAATTCAATTTTATGTTATTTTAATGCAACAATTCAATTCTATGTTATTTTAATGCAATAATTCAATAAATCTCTTATGTTATTAGAATTAAACTTGTATACGAATAAAATCATAGTGTGGATGGAAAAATATCAAATGCTATATATCATTCTATTTTGGAACAAATTTCCACACACCCAAATTCCTACATAAAGTCTGTAGAATGGAGATAAGTGTCAACATATCTCAATGTTAGACTTCTTCAGTCCATTCCCGTTTTCTTAAGTTGTACTAGAAAATTAAAATTAATGTACAAAAATATTTCATCATTCGATGGACGGTTGTAGTTGCATTCTAGAATGAAATGTGTGAAGAGCTAGACTTGCGAACTCAAACATCTGGAATCACCCTAGAGCCATTAGATTTACAAAGATCAATGTTTGACCTTTTATTCACGTGTGTTAATACTTATTAAATCACTTAAAGGCATTACTCAATTTGTGTCTTGTGGTGAATTAAATGTCGAAGTGTTGAGTATTGATATCTTTGTTTCATATATACTTCACTACCTTGATGTTCTTTATATCATTTATAACTTATCTACTTACAACACATGCCAATTGAAATCTCTCATATTTATTGAATTTAGAGGCATTAAATGAGTGGAGTGCAAGTTGCAGTGTTGAAGGAAGATTATCGACTCATATATTCTAGTAGGAATGAAAGTATTGCAATGTTCATTTTCACACTTCACTAATGGAAACGTGAATCGAACTAACTTGCCAAATGAGAAAAATGGCATTTTTGGGATCAATCACGAATCTCAGGCTACGTTCAATTTTTATGGTGTCGTTGGAAGGGAGTTTAATTTAGGATGCAATTAAACTAGTTTTAGGGCAAGAATTTATTGTTGTTGATCATTGATATCAAGTCAACATAGATATTTCATCTTAATTCATGGCATCATTGTTAGACTTGAATGTATCAAAAGGTATGGCTCTAGCAATTGTAAGGCTAATTATCAAGCCAAAATACTTGGGGGTTGTTGAGGAAATGATTGAAGAGACACGTCTGGGTGTAAGGGTTTTGAGACCAAAATATTTCTCATGGTTGCTCATTCCTTGGGAGGTAGTGGAGCATCTTCCCTTTTTTCTTAGCTTAAATGGGGTGGCTTTGGCTCGACATAGGGCTTGGGAAGCAAGTAGTTTCTATTGAACACCCTGAATATTGAGAGGGGGGTGAATCAGTATTCTTTTAAACCACTTAAACATTTAAGAATCCAATACGTATAGAATATACAATTGTAGTAATGAAAGAAATAATCAAAACATCCATAATCACATAACACGTGAACACCAAGATTTTTACGTTGGAAAAACCACAGTGAGGATTAGCTCACAATATATTATAACTGATTATAGTATATTATAGAAGTGCTCATTGCAGGTGGACTCACTATCTAAATGGACTCAATGCCTACTGAAAGAAGAAAAGAGATAGAATAAAGTTTGTGGCACACAACCTAAATTGAACTGTTACAATTGCATCTATCATATGCATGAAATATAGTTCCAATGAAGCTCAATAGACTGACTTTACACACTTCATTTGATTTTGATCTTTAACACTTTGTTTTCCTCTACATTCACATCACCCTAAAATTATGCTCAACATTCATAACTTATCATTCATGATGTATTCACTTGATTCACATCACTCTCATGTAGTACATATATCAAAACACCAAAAATGATCTAGCTTATATATATTCTTTTCCCATAACATTAATTAGGTTGGCCTAATTAAATGTGTCATTCAAAATGGGACTTGTCGACTCAAGATTTATTCACACACACTTCGCACCAAGACTCAAATCTCAAAATAGTTTGAAATAGGTCGACATGGACCTATAATATATCTCCATAACTTCACTTATTTAGGATTTGCATACCTTCAAACTTATTAAGTTGGCACCACAAAAGGACCTAAAACAAAAATTCTCTAATTGAATACCCATATTTGAACACGTGTACCTCAAAACATCATGCCAGTTGGAATACACACACATTTGACATCTATCAACACTTTCACAACTCTGCAAAGCCAAAAACCAATCCATGGAGAAGTGTGAACTCTCCAACTCATATGTACATAACTGGAAAATACCTGTAACTGTCAAGCCAATCTTCTAGAAACTTGTACTAGAAACTACTCTATATAATCAACATATTTACAAAGAATCTAAAACTGGACAATAGAAATGTTGTCAACCAGAGGAAGTTGACTCTTGAAGCTTCTGATCATGTGCTTGTTGAGCATGTTTTCCTTCTTCCCAAATCTTCTTTGTTGTCCCAAGCATTCTACATTGTGTCTCTAGCTCCATCAATATCTCCTCTCTTTCTGGAGTGCTAGGAACTAGATTTATATGTGTATCTTTGTTAGCACTCAAAAGGGAACTTGAAATAAATATGAATTTGGAATTTACCAAGTCTCTTAGATTTCCAAACTATAAAATGATTTTCTCCTTTTGGGCCTGCAGTTTGAAGAATTTCTCATGTAGGTCTTCTATTGTTGATCTTATGCTTCCATCAAGATCTTGTGTAGGATCATATGCACTGGAAGCCTTATCGATTTGTAACTCAATTGAGTTCATTTCATCATTGACGCTACTTGTGGCTCCAGGCCACTTCATATAGTACTAGAACAAAGCCTTTCCTTCATCCACACAAACTTGTGCATCCTTTAGATTTTCTTAAAACTTTTTGTGTGCAAGAGCATACTTCTCAATGATCTCTGTCATTTATTTTCTTTCAACTTCATTCTCTACTTGTCCTCTAAGATCGGAGGCATATTCTTTAAAAGAATCAATTAATAACTTCAAATTCTCTATACCAGAAAGTGAAGTGTCAATGCTTGCACCAAGTATAGCCTCTTGCAACACCTTCACAACTTCTTCCATAGGCTCTCCACTCTTTTGATGTGTTTCTATAATCTCCTTCTGAGTAGATGCATGGAATGCATCTCCCAACTGAAGCTTGTGGAGTGGGGAAATCTTATCAAGATCCACATTCCCCTATTGCATAGGCAATTGTAGCATTTGTGTTGATATAACAGGCTTGAACTTGAGTTGCATACTAAGTAGATTCTTCAAGGAATCTCCGGAGGAGCCGAAGGATTCACCAAAATCCTTCATGGTCTCCATAATATTTTCTTTTAATTCCTTTTCCCCATTCTTCCCAGAGCTC
>VDFB02160081.1:0-13730 GCA_007258455.2 Sequoia sempervirens
TTCAAGTTACTTTCACTATATTGATATTTTTTTGTATACAGTTTTACATAATAACAAATTCTCACAATCCACACTTTCAACAACATCAAATTAAAAACTCACAACCAATAATTACATGGCACTATTCACTTCAATTAATATAATAGAAGAATTGTAAGGCCTTCCAAAATAAAGATATCTAACTGAAATATTAATTTACCGAAGATAATCATCCAATGATATTTACAAGGAAATAACTAGATATTTGAAACTCTTGACCTTAATTACAGCAGAATGAACACTCAGCAGCGAGCTGTTTGTACTCAGCTTCTAAAAGATTATAATCACAGCCTTAATAATTTTCATCTCCTTACAAAATGAATATGAGATACCACGATTTAGTTCAGAACTTTGACCACGATTCCTTATTATCATCATATGCGATGCAAGAGTCACGATTTTCTTTTCTCTTTCATACAACTCAGTCTCCACCGAATTCAATCAATTTCTCTCCACGTCTCCTATATTTGTCAACTAAGTTGCTTGCATGTCCAATAGAGCCCGACTCCCTCCACCAGCTTATAAATATTCGCAATCCTCTGACTTATGATTGATTATACATGATATTAAATATTGTCAAGAATATCCACCGCACTCTTCACTTATACTGAAAAGACGTTTCCAAAGTAAATATTCATTGAGCACAGCTAATTGAAACATCAATATTCTCGTTTTCTAATACAAACTGTTGTCTGACACTATTAGCCAAGTCCTTAAGATTTCAAAGCTTGTATCATTGTCTCCGCATAGGACACAAACTCTTTACCTGGGCACCTGCCAGAAAAGACCCGACAACTTCATTTCGCATATTTCCCAAGGAATTAATCCTCTTTTGAAGGCATTTGCAGCAGTATGAATTAGAGAGTAGTGATTCAACAATGAAGATGAAACAACTTCAGTGAATACACAATGATGAGGACAGAAGATAAACTGACATTTTTTCTTACTCAAATCATTATTGCCTCTGGAATATATGTTGCATCGGCAAATGAATCAAAAATTTAATCTGACGACTTGTCTTAATGATAATTTCCAAAGATTTCTCGCCTTCTCAGCTCAATCACGAAAATTATAAATCGCAAAATAGGTTTTTTAGAACTCACGGCTTCCATAATGCATACGATGGCAATTTTTCATGAATTTCCTGATTCTATTTCATGTGACACTCAATCACCATTCTAATCACATATCTCGTCCCTCCTTAAGCTGGCATGATCACTAGCTTAAGCGCCTAGAAAGACAATGGTTCGCCTCCTTCAATATCTAGACTGTTCAAAAACTACACGTCTCATTTGGTGGATTTTTCAAAATGGCTCAGTGAATAAACTCCTTAAATATTCATTAAGCCATGAATTGAAGTACAATAGAAAACTCATGTGATAAATAAAGCTTCGACTCTTCTACGTCCTCATAGGAATGGTCCCAACAAAACCAGTTTCTGATAATTAAAAACTAGATACAACTTCAATTTCTCAAACTTTGCACTAGACTGAAACTTTGAATTTTATTTTAAAAAGGACTGTACAAAATCTCATCAAACAACTAATCGTTTAAAACCAACTATGAAATTTGTGTGATTCCGCCAATATAAGAATTGGGTTTTTGTCCAATTCTGAGAACATGAGGATTTTCATTCTCAAGTTACGAGAAATCTAAGCTTCCCAAAACCAAAATCAACCATGCCCACAATCAACTCCCCTCAATTCTTTTATTCACATTTGCCTTGTCCTTTGGTTTTCTGCTTTCCTAACAGTTCAAATTTCTTTTCTCTTTTAATTTCCAAATTGTGACCTAATTTTAAATATGCATTTAATAAGTCACTTTAAATATAATATTATTTGATTAATAAATTTCCTTTTGAATTAACATTTGGAGGAAAATATTAAATAATTAAAATAATATTATATTTCTATATGTAATAAAAATGGGACATTACAAAATATGCTACTATGCGAATATGATGATGCTAAACTAAATAACATTGGTGAATATCACCTTCTCAACCACGTGTTCTAAAGGGAAATGGAGGAAGGCGCAAGCTTGCAAGCTCTCCAACGCCAACACTATCACAACAATAGAGAGGAGGAGTTAAATGAACATCAACTTGTAGCTACAATGGAGATGTGATAAAGCTTGAAGTTTCTGAGAATGAAGTAGAGAGCAAGCATGTAGAGTGAATCTGATCAAGAGGCTGAGTAGAATGGAAAGATAGGCAATTTAAATGAAGGAGGAAAAATGGTCATTTGAAGTTAGCCAAGGGAGTAGAAAATGTTACACTTTGCATCCAATGGAGGAGTGTAAAGCCTCTGTAGATTCTAGAGGCAAGAATCTTGTCAGGATGGCAACACAATGCGTGAACGTCCGTGTGACGTGCGTGCATCCTTGACAAAATTCCTCCATTGAAACACAAACAAGCCGATAGGTGGATGGGAAAAGAGGGGCAGATGTAGAATTGCATCATCAGATTTAAGTTTCTAAGGTGGGGAGGATGTAAATGGGGAATTTTCCTAGGGATACAATTTCACACCATTATAAAACAATTTTGCAAAATATTGATAGGATAATTGAGAAGGCTCCAACTATTGAGGAAAGGCCTTCATATTAGCCCCCTAACATTGTTCCATTTATTTATTCTTTTAAAAGAAGGCCTAATGGGATTGTAATAAGAGATCAAGGTCAGCACTCTTTTCCTCTTGCGACTACACCATCGTCACCACAAGCAGTACCCCCTCCTCCTAATGTAATTATTCTTGATTCCCCTCTACGGGAACAATCTCTAAAAGGAATAAGAATTGACTAGCCTCTATTGGTGGATTATCCCATCAGCCTTGATGAGGAAGAGGATTTGGAGGTCACCAATGAAGAGGTGAATAGATTAGTGCCTTCCCCCCAAAGGGATCAACAAGTTAGAGTGCCCGAAAGTAGGCTAGGTGAAAATATCTTAGGGGGAAGAGATAATACAAATGACATTAGGGATGTGGCTTGTAAAACTTTTATGGATGATGATGAGTTTGTTAAAACTCAAGAATTTGCTAAGTTTGTTTTGAGGACTAGAAGAAATGAATACATTACAAGGCTTGAGGAAAAGGCCAAAGTCCCAAGAGAGTAATATGAGGAAGTCTCCCAAAAATTACTTGCAAAAATGAGGGTCAATGTCAAGAACATTACCCCAGAAGAAGGGAGAAAAATGGTGAGGGACGGTGGGATCTTTCTTCTCTTTGAGTGTGATATAGTTTTTTCAATTGCCTTTGATACAATTAGAAAGCAAGATCAATAAGTATTATCCTCTGAAGATCAAGTAGCTATGTAGTTTTTTCAGGATCAGGGTTCAACCCCAAGTGGGAGACCCTTGTTATATGGTCCATTGCTCCAAATACAAACAAGCCACTCATTGTTGAGGCCTCTCAAGATATCAATGGTAGCTTGATAATAAAAAGAGTTTTTGATATTTCTATTATGGAGGCTACAACATTGGCAGTTGACATTGCTAAATTCAGTAAAGCTACTATAGAGGCCCTCCAAGCCAAGTATGATAACTTGCTACAAGATCACCTAGCCTTAACTCAAGAATACAATAGATTAAAGGCAATGGAGATACAATTACAACAACAACAAAAAAAACAAAAATACCCCCTCCATCAAATGCATTAGTGGTAAGATCTAGTGTATTGATGCCAAGTTCTTCTTCAACTCCTCCATAGTCAGACTTAAGTAAGGAAGATGAAGAGCTTAAGGAGAAAATCAATGTATTGGAGCTGATAAGTGATTTTTAAGATGACCAACATGAAAATATTTATAATATTGTGTCAAATGTTTTGGGTTTCCAAGTTTTTAAGAAGGATTGAGAGTGTCCACAAGGACTACTCCCAACTAGTTATAATAGTTAGAAGAATAGCGAATGATAGGGAAAAGGATAGAGCATTGATGAATAAATGAGTCCCAAGGATAACTTATTAGCAAGGGATGTACAAAGGATCATCCAATGAGACTAATCTACCATAAGGAATTTTTCCTTGTTATAAAATGGCAAAAATAGTAGGGGAGATGTAGGGTAAAATAGTAGGGGAGATGCAGGGTTTTATGGACCAATTGTTGGAGAAAGCAAAAGCAATAATTGAAGAATTTGACAATAGTGATATCAAGATCATGCCTGATATCAAAAGGTAGGATAGAGAGGTTAAGGATTGCTTTCAGTGGGAGTACCAATTTGAAGCCATTACTCCTACTTTGGCCTTCTTCATTTGTGATAGCAACAAGATTGATGTGGAGCTCTTAAAGATTTGTATGGATAAAATATTGGAAACCAATTAGCTTATGAAGGAATTACAAAAGGAAGTTGACTCCATTTTATCCAAATACAATAGGTACATGTCAAATATGGATAAAATCCTTGCTTTTCAATGGCCTTCAAAAAGATTATATCAAGCCTGGGATGAAAAATACAATAACTTGCTAGATTTGTAAGTCTTTTGGTGACTTGTCACTCAAATATTCTTTCATTCTTTATGTTTTTGAAAGATGGGATATTCCTTTTGTCCTTTTTGGTCTACTTGACATCAACCTCACAAAATACAACTTCACAAAGAGAATATGCTTTCAGTTTAGAATACAGATCCTGAAAGTATAATCATCTTTCTTCTCATCATTACATTAGCAAGCACCTTCTTCAACTGGTGAAGCAACTTTTTTCCTCACGTGGAACTTCCTTTTTGTCTCTCTATGGAGGTTTTGTCTTTTGCCTTATTCTAGGATAGGGTGATCAAATGAATATGTGATATATGTCCTTTGTTTTGAGGCTTATTTTCTCCCTTTTTTCTATAAAAGGGAATACAAGGGTCATTTGTTAAAGATCTTGGATAAATTTTGTACACAAAGCTTTTTGTGATTAAGCTAGTGTTTTCAGGTCTAGGTTTTTCTGAAGATAGAATTTTATGTAACTGTCTATTTTGTATAACAACACTGGTATTTTGAACTAATACAATGACAATTTTTGCAAATATATTGTCTCCTACATGTACTTATGTTCATCTTCACAATATTTCCTGTGTGTGAATTTTTCTTTTATAGCTTTTACTCAAGCAATAAACTAAATATGCTTTATATTAAATATTGAATGATAGGTTTTATAAGGATTTGTAAGAAGAATTATTTTCAAACTTCTAATAAATTATAATTTAATGCTATAATCCATATGTTATATAGGGTTTTCAATTATATCTATCTTAACTTTGTTGCCTAGGTTTAAGGCCCCAGTCTGTTTGAATTGTGTCTAAATGCAACTCCCTAATCACAAATTTTAAAATGAATTTCCCTTACTGCAATAATTTATTTGCATAATGTTATTTACATGTTCTCAAGCATTGAATGTATGAAAATTTCAAAGATCCAACCCATCAATTATGTTTATCTATAATTCTTGACTAATTTATGAGAACCTATCTACTTAGGACAATATTCTTTATATAATTGTGGATATTCTATATCCACATGATTGCCATAAGAAATCTCTATATCTTGATGAATATTGTGTAGGATCCCCCTCCTAGGTTATGTAGAGCATGAACTATAGAGGAAAATGTTTCTCTATCTTTTCATTTTTGTTGGCCAACCCCTTGAAACAATTAACCATCTGAATTGGCTATTCTTTAGATTGTCTTGAGATACTAGATGTGAAAATTAAAACACCAATAGATTTCCAACTCTATTGGGGACTAAATTGTTGTCATTGCAAAGAATCCCTGAGAATTTATGGTTATATTTTACATTTTTTTTGTGAAGTTCCTTTCTATTGTGTAGATCTTTTTTGTTCCTTGTATTTCTACAAATTTCTCTAAAGAAGATATGAACATTTTAATTCCCTTAATTAGGTGGCACGACTCTGAAAGTCTCCTTGCGATGGGTGATCCCATAATAGTGGTTTACAATTTTGGCCAAACCGACACTAAAATTATTATTTTAACTAAATCTTCACATTCGGGCACCTATAGCTGCTAAAGTGAGGAATTTGAAGATGGTGCAAACTAGAGTCTCATCAAATTTTGTTTGTAGATTATAAAAAAATTTCAAAATTTTTGGAATCAAATTACACTTCTTTTCCATCTCCCACGAAAATAGATTTTTTGAGGAAAACAACATTTTTAAAGTGGCCGCACCGTATAGCATAACTTTTTTTTCCATGAAGGATAAAATTCTAATTCTTTCAAATTTAGATTTGTAACTTTGATATCTAGTGCTTCCACTTGGTTAGATAGTTTTTATTGAATATTTTTCCTTAATCAAGTTTCAAAGTCAAGCGAATTACAATTCAGACAAGCGATCATATAACAGAATTTTTTTATATGTCAAAATTTAATTTAATTTTTTGTTGGATCAAGGACTTCAATATCTGGTGCACTCATATTTTTCAATTTTTGTTTTGATAATCTTCTATTTTTCCACATGTGAAGAACAAATAAATTCTTTTTAATGAAAAACCTATGTTCAATAAAACTTAAAAACAAATACATAACAAAACCAAAACATATTAAAATTATATTCATTGGATAGCTTGTTCTGAGGGAATACCATAATCATTTGAAATAAATTTTAAATGAATTCATTTGATCCCCCAAAATCTAAATCAAAAGTGATTTTTTATCAGCATTTTGATAGGTGTAAAGGAGACGCATTTATAGGTATGGTTTAAAACTAGCGAGGTTCTATCCAAGGGGGTTTGATCTAAGATGATTTGATCAAACCCTCTTCAATTGGAATCCTTAAAATGGAACTTTTTAAGGCTTAAATCATTATATTTTCTAAAAATATGTGATTTCAGCTAAAATTCTTCCTCTCAGGAATTGTAAACCACTATTATGACACCACGATATAAGTGAAAAGAAAGATATAGTATTAAAGAAATCATGGAAGTTAGAAGATCTATGTACAAAGATCATCCTGAGAAGAATCTAGAAACAAAATTGCATACACAAAAATAGTCATGGAAAAATAAATATGCAAGTAAGTTTGCTCCTCCTCTTGGTACTAGATGTTCTCATGAAATAGTAGTGATAATCTTGCAAACATGTTTGAGTTTGGGATGCACCCTACAAATGAAGAAAATGTAGTAATTAGACCTGCATCAAGTAATGACCAAATAAATCTTGATATATTCACCAAACAATTGAGACAAAGAGAAAAGAAATTGCAAAGAGATTTTGATGCTAGGCAAGGTGCCTGAAGTTTGAATCCTGAGGCACCTAATCCTGATTCCAATAAGCATGATTTATTTGTTAGCCCTATTTATAGAGAGATTTTCAACTTTTCTTACATAAGCCCCAACATGTCCCAAGCTCCTAGAAATATTGTTGAGAATATCCCTAAAACTACAAGATCTGAAGATACACTTTAGTTTAAAAGTGAATTGTTGCAAGAAGTCTTTAAGCTTCAAGAAGAAATTACTGTATTAGAATAAATAAAAATTAAAAAAGCTAAGGATGAAGAAGTAAAAATTATACATGCTATGAATGTTAGACTTAAGGAAAAGGAAGATTGAGTTAATGAAACTCTCTTGTCAAAATGATACTTCTTTTGGATCTACAAAATTAGTTCCTGCATCTAGTAGTGTAACAGTTTCAATATCCCTTTAGGACATGATCCTACTAACACATAGAGCAGCTTTGTTGTTGCTAGTATAGTGACAATAGCTTCTCATTCAAGTGTTGCATCCCAAAGTTTGGATAAAGGAAAAATGCCCCTAAATATTAATGCTATAAAAGGGCATAAATTTTTATGAGAATCAATTATCTCAAAAGGATGATCTTTGGACTAAGGTGTCACTATAATTGAAAAACCTCTACATTCTTAACTCACAAGAAAAGGCATCGCTATAATTGACAATGGCGTCACTATATTTCAATGGCATCACTTTGGTGAAAGTTTGAAAAGTATCGCTCTTCAACAAACATGGATAACAAAGGTGTTGCTATATCAAAGGCATTGCTATTTTCAAATTTATGATAGTTTCAAAAAAGTATTAGTGTTACTATATTTAAAAGGAATCACTAGATTTAAATAGGTGCCGCTGTAATTCCTACAATGGCATTGTTGTATGGCAACGCCTTGCAAAGGCGTCATTGTAGGCTTCAAAAGCGTCATTGTACCTACAAAATAAAGAACACAAGAATCTAAAGAGAAATTCATTAGATTTGATTAGTATGGCCCTCCTTCTAGTGCCAAAATGTGACCATAGTCATAGTATGAATTAAACACACCAGATCCAAATGAATTTAAACCCTATTTAATCCTCTAAGCCATGATCCCAATGAGATATTTGAAATTATCAAGAAAACTAAATAACCATTAAACTAATATGAAAACAACATGAAAGAATAATAGAAACCTATTCTAAGAACTCAAAAAATTTCCCATTAGGGGAGTGGTGTCACATTGATGTGGAATTCCAACCCTTTCCTAGTCCCTTGGATAATATGAGTTGTTCCAATCGATTTTATTGTTGAAAATCAATGAAATATGTGTGAAACATGGGTGCAAAACTAGTTTAACATGATGAAGATGAGTGTTAAATTCTAAAATCTTGATGGAGATGGATGTAATCTATGCTAAATGGAAACAAAGTTCAAAGATGCAAGCCATGGATGCAAAATTATGCTAAAATGGATGCAAACTAAGTTAAAATGGATGCCATTAATGGATGCTTAAGCTAATATGGATGAAGATTAATCTAAAATGCTAACAAATGCTCAATGTGGATGCAAATGAGTATGAATTTTAACAACATAAATTTGCTATCAAGAGATGGAACTCTCCAAATGGCAATGTATTTATAGGAGAGCACATGATGAATCAAGGGCTCAAATCAATTTGGTCAATCAATGGTCAATATGAAAAGGAGGGTGAAACATGGATCAAGGATTCTCATCAATGGATGAGAATCAAAGATCACATAGATCAAGGAAAACATCAATGGATGAGAATGATTCAAACAAGCACTTTGTAACAACTTTGAAAGTTTGTTACAAAGTTTTTTAGAAAGAATATTCCATTTTGGAGCCAAATGGGAGAATATTCCTTTGGAATATTCCCTATGCAAGTGGATTGGAGGGGAAATTAGTAATTTAGTAATTAAAACTAAATTTTAATGTGCAAGATGAGAATGTGAGGATATTCATTAAATATTGATTTATTTAATGAAAAGGGGATGCAAATATGATATTTAATTAAATAGTTTAGGGTTATTTAATTAAATAAGAGGACTTAGGGGTTAAATTAAATAATTTATTTATTTAATTAAAGGGTGAAATGTTAGTGTGAGAGGGGGTGAATTAACCCAATTAGATCAATTAGATTAATAGATGAAAATGATGCATTTAATTAAATAACTAGTTATTTAATCAAACAAGTGAAAAAAGATGAAATTTAGGACAAACGATGTTAATATATTGGATCCAAGTGTAGTATCATTCAAGATATTTTAAGTGTCTACATTTTACCCCTCTTTGAAGCAAGGTACTTGTAATATTGGTTCAAAGACCGACAATTTTCGGATTAAATTACTGCTTAGATAAAAAAAATTAAAATTCCTAATTTTTTGGATGCCCTGCTATTGCCCCAACAAAAGGAATTAAGCTAGTACCCTACCCCCTTGAGAGATCGAGTAGAAATTTTGAATTTCAGGTTGATCTCTCGATAAAGGTGAACATTGATTTAGGTGCCAAAAGGCTCTAAGATGCGAAATCATGCGCAAAAACGTAAAAAAAATCTCAAAATATGCCCCATGGTTTGAAAATTGGATAGATAGGCTCAAAACCCTAGTTTTCCTATCAAATTAAGGCCAAAACCCTAATTTTTAGGCATAAATATGTGATAAAGGGTTACTTTCAGTTCATTTGTGCATTCACACTTTAGAGATTTTGTGCATTTTGAGCTTTGACCTGCTAACGAAATGACAATCGTGTGCTTCCATGACACATCACTGATTGAGTTCAAGAGTACCAACAGGCTCCAGGCACAGGACAATCAGTACGCAATTCAAAACTTTCCTTGTAATTTTCATTTTGTGTTCATGTATTAGGCATTAAAATTAGGTCAAGGCTGGCATCATTATATTATGACACTTTTTAAAATTTCAGTGATGCTTTTGCTAATTTAGCAATGCCATTGTAAATGGCGATGCTTCCCTGGATTTAGAATTAGGGTTTCTAATTGATTTTAGTGACGCAATTGTACCTAGTGACAATTATTTGGATATGGAATTTAATTTCAGACCCGCCTTTGTATATAGCGATGTTACCTTAGATTTGAAATTTTGTGATGCTATTTGGCAAAATAATTATAGTGATGCCATTGTAAACAACGATGTCTTTGTCAATTTGGGGGTATAAGCTCCAATTGTTTTCAATTTTAGTCAAATTTTGATGTCATGTGCTTCATGGATGTAGGAGCTTTCCTAGCTGCTAATGTCTCGTGAGCATCAACTTGGGCTACTGGAAGTGTTGGATAATTTAGATCTCATTCAAGAGGAGCACCTCATGGAGATTAGGTTGTGGTTCATCACATACATGCCCGTGGTCCAGACACATTTAGCCATGATAAAAAAATTGTGTGAGAGATGGCACAGTGAAACCTCATCTTTCCACCTCCCCATTGGTGAGGCGATAGTCACTTTAGAGGATGTGTGGCGGATATTGCGACTTTTGATCCACGAAGACAAAGTTATCTATGATACTAATGTGAGATAAGATGCATGCCACGAGGTTCTTTTTCAGGACACTATTGTCCTAGTGAACTCATAGATCAATTTAGAGAAGTACTAAGGATGCTCTCCTATCTTTAGATTTATCATTAGCGCATTGATTTCTAACATTGTGGCTCCAGACTAGTGGGGCAGAGGATTCAGTCCTAGTTGGTGATTAGCATGGCATTGCATGATATATAGGAGGAAACTCTTTGCATGGGGCCTAGTTATGTTGGCCTCACTTTATCATGACATGCACCAGTTCATATATTTCTAGAGGAGAGGTATTGGTGCAGGCATGACATTGTTACACATCTGGGCATGGGAGCATATCATCGTGCTTAGACTGATAGTCCACATGACTGATATGGACCCAGATCAGCTCGTGGTCTTTCGATACAAGGGTTGGATTATATTACAACATATGAGGTAGTTGGGGATCCCTTATTGGCACCGCGTCATTGATGATATGACAATATTTAGATGGCGACCATGGTTGTAGATGTCGGCTTAGTATGATGACAACCATTAGCTCTACTACACTCAACAGACTCGATATATGTAGGGTCACGAGCGTATGATGATAGAGCACTACCTTCTAGAAAGGGTAGCTACATAGTTCAGTGAGGTACATGATAGGCCAGATGATGCATACACTGCCATATTTTCCTATACAGCTAGAGAGGTTACATGGGGTCGACAGGTTGATCCCCAAGTGGCTATTGATGAGTTTCGACAACTAGTGGCTAGGCCTTGGGATTACGACTAGGGATAGGTAGATGCCCAAATGACTCCAACATATGATGCATGTTCATTCCTCCACTCCATATCACAAATCTAGCAGGTTTACCTCCTTGAGGGAGGCCAAGAGGGAGAGGAGCAAGCCAAGTTAGATGACAAGGCCAATAGGATCAAGGTCAATAGGACTAGCCTGCAAGACAAGGCAAAGGTCGGGGAGGAAAATATGGACAACAACAGGTAGTAGAAAAAATCCTATAGTAGTCATCACAGGGACCACCATAGGGACCACCATCGAGGCCAGATCCTCGAGATGCCTAGATTCGGGCCCTCACGGTTGAGAGGGACTGGTTGAGGTAGCAGGTGTAGACATTGAATGGGGAGCGAGACTATGAGCATCAACTCCGATAGGACACAGATATCTAGCTAGTTGAGGAGACTGGCAGGAGGTGACAGTTAGAGGCCATCATAGTTGTTGTGTAGGGTCAGACTGTGTTTGTGTAGATGTATTGAGATGTGGTGGAAGAGTCCTATTATTAGACATTGTATTATAGGGATGTTGACCCAAAGCGCAGGCAACTAGATTTTTC
This sequence comes from Sequoia sempervirens, assembly GCA_007258455.2. NCBI lineage: Eukaryota > Viridiplantae > Streptophyta > Pinopsida > Cupressales > Cupressaceae > Sequoia > Sequoia sempervirens. Next base: position 12,100 of record VDFB02160081.1, read on the forward strand.
TCATAGGAGCCAAGTGTAGCCTAGCAGGTCAAGTGGAGAACCTTTGGTTAGGCAACTAGGAGAGCCTAGCCACTAACAGGATCAATCACAACACGGTGATAGGGGCAGCAGGGGATGGCCCTTTTGTATAGATACTTTTTGGATATATAGCTTGATCGATATATGTATACACATTCATTGGATCATTTTTTATAGCCTCTTCTATATGCACTTTTGATGATATTTACACACATTGACTCTGATACTTGTATCATGACACTCATTTTTGATATATATATGAGATGGCCCGATTCGGATTTATGACATGAAACATTGATGATATGTGATCTGATGTTTTATTTATGTGTTATGATTATGTATGGATGCAGTGGATGTAAATGTGTATGTTATGGATGCATTTCTTTATTCATGCTTATATAATATGAGATGATGTATGATGTGATGTTTAAGATATGGGATGTTATGATATGGATGTAATGCAAAGGATTTGTTACCTTCTTTTTCAATATTTTCCTATGACATGCTATGAGATGGATATACGTTCTTTTCTCTTTCATGTTTCCCATATGATAATGTAATTCTTTATGATATGCAGATGACAAGATTATGATTATGCAAGATGTATGCATGCTAATGGTTTGTGGATGTAGGATGGATGCATTATGATTTCGTTTGATTGTCATAATACCATGTTAGTCTGAAAAGAATAGAGAAGAATAAGATGAATGAATTGACCATTGATTTTGAGATTGATTCAAAAGTCCAAAAAGCGTATGATTTACAAAGAATTTATTAGATATGGTGATGAGAGTGATGATTTTCTCACATTTAGGATTGGGATTCTCCATTATTCCTTATGCTTGATATAAGACATAGACACGATGCATCAAGGTATTGAAAACTAGGATGGCATTGTATCTAGTGTGATGGACTTTGACTCTACAAATGGATAGGATAATCCTTGTTCACACCTTGACATATAAAAACTTCATTGGAATGTAGTTTATAAGTTTAGAATATATCTTACCAAAGCATACACAATAGTCAACAATCTCCAAATGACATCCCTACACACAACTAAGCAAGTATGCGCCAAGATTATTTTATAAGAATACACACAAGCATAGTAAATGAAAGATAATGATTGATACCCCATTCCTTTCTCTCTAAATTGTTAAGACATCATCGAGAGGTCCTCAAAATGGGTCAATAAGATAAATCATGAGAAAAGATAAAAATAACTTGATCGATGTTATGTATATCTCTTGCCAATATAACATAGCTAAGGTGATTTTTGATGTTAATGCCCATTGTAGGAAGGATGCATCCTAAGACATGTTTATTAGATGTTTTGATGAAGACTAAGTGTGTGATAGGCTGTTGATACAAACACCATTGAATCATTTACCTATGATCTAGACTTTAGATTTTGACATTTAGGTTCCCACTTCACGTCTTGCAACACTTGTTTTACCAAAGTTTGAAGATGACAATTGATTTATTATGGATGAAGGTTTGTTGTGGGTGAAAGCGAAATGGGATGGATGGTTTTGGTATTTTCTAGAATATTTCAATGTTTTTGGTATTTTGAAAATATTTTGAGGCTATTTTTGGTCTTTTTTGAATGTTTA
>VDFB02160082.1:0-18560 GCA_007258455.2 Sequoia sempervirens
AAGCTTTTAGCTTAGTTTCTGGAGGAAAGATCTACACCGGATGAAGGTACATATTCATCTTGGACTTCTATCTCTTCCTTCTTTCTCCAAATATTTTCCATTTCCTTCTTTGTCTCTATCGTCCATCAATCTTTTTAACCGGTTCATTCCTTTTTACTAGATTATCTTTTCTTGTATTTCTGCTTCTGCAAAACTTGGCAATATGTCTAGGTATAATGCAATTATGACATGTGACATTCTTTTGAACAATATTCCTTCCATTCACTCTAGATCTGCATTGATTAGCTTTGTGTCCAAATCCATAGCATGTATAACAGTAACCATTGAAAGATTGAATCATTCTACAATTTTTATAGCCATTCATCATTTGATTTCTACATTCACTAGCTGTATGACCAAATCTTTTTAATGTAAAACATTGACCAGAAAAGGATGGGACATTATAATTCATTCTTCTTCTACATTCCATTGCCTTATATGTCTAAATTTGTTGCAGGAATAACAAAAACCATTGAAATATGGGTACCTTCATGCATTTGGTTGTCTTACAGGTGGTCTTTAAGCTTCATTTCTTTGATTTTAGATCTTGCCATTGTTCTTCTTAACTTCAATCTTCCTTTTAGTATTTGATGTCTAATTTGACTTTGAACTTCTCCTATCTCATATCCTAAACCTTCTTATCTTTAGAGCCTTTCTAATTTGCAATCATTTCATCAAGTTTTGTAACACTCATTTTGAATTTATCTTCATGACTTCTTGATTTCTCCAAATCTGATCTCAGATTTACCACTTCTTTCTCAAGCCTCAAGTACATTCCTCTGATTTCTTTCCACCATTGCATTCAAGCATTCGTCAATTATTTTCTTCTCTTCAACTTGCACTTTCAAACCAGTGATGGATTCATTTGCTTGCTTCAATTGCTAACTGACTTCCTTATTCCTTTCTATGAACTTCTTGATTTTCTCTCTCAATTTTCTGATGCATTCATTTTCTTCTTTGATGTTTTCTTTCAAATCTCTATTTTCATCTTCAGTCTTTTCAATATCTTCAAGGGAAAATTTTAGTTCTCCATATTTCTCAAGCATGCAATCTTCTTCTATAAATCCAACTATTAGAATCTCTTCCAAAGGAATAGGAAACTTTCTATCAGCCATGTGTTCAACTTCCAAGACCTTCCTAAAGCGATTAAGCTCCTTCTAAGGAACTAAGCTTTGATTCCAATTGTTGAACACCTGAAATACTGAGAGGGGGGGTGAATCAGTATTCCCTTAAACCATTCAAGCTTTAAACATCCAATCACCAAAACATATTCAATTGTAGTAAGTAAAGAAAGAATAGAATAGTAACAACACCACATAACACATGAACACTAGGATTTTTACATGGAAAACCCAAAATGGGGAAAACCATGGTGAGGGTTAGCTCACAATATATTATAATTGGTTATAGTATATTTATAGAAGTGCTCACTGCAAGGGGACTCATTGTCCATAGAGAAAAATATAGAAGAGAGATGGTGGCCCATAGCCTATTTTGAACTAAATTATAGTTGCATTTGACACATGCATGAATACAATCCCATTGAAGCACAATAAATAAACTATATCCGATTCTAATTCAACACTCTGCCTTACTCTTCATTCGCACAACTCTGATCTTCAACTCAACATTCACAACTTAACTTCACACTGATCTGATCAAATTCACATCACATACATGTATATATACCATTCTTAACATACACCATATCTCACCCAAAACACCAAAAAAAAATCTAACATATATCTGCATCAAACATAACATTAATTAGGTTGACCTAATTAGATGTAACAATCAAAATGTAACTTGTCGACTCCAAAAATTTTCCTCCACACAACGTGCCATAATTCAAAACAAAAAACAACTTAAAATAGGTCGGCGTGGACCTATAATTAATCCCACATAAGATCGCAATACTTACTTAACCTTTGCACAACATCAAACATGTTAGGGCAGCACAACATAAGACCTAATAGTAAAATCCTTCAACTATGTATCACATCTCGAAACATGGACCTCAAAACTCTACGCCAACTTGAATTCATACTCTACTGCCATCTAGAAACTTATCCTCAATTTAAGCAAAAATTCAAAAACTCATCCACGGAGATGTGTGAAATCTCCCACACAACTGCACTGTACAGAAAACAATTGTAATTTCCAGGTCAAACTTCTGTAACTCATATCTCTCAAACCATTTGTCAAAACATGATGAAATCTTGGAATTAGATACATCTAACATCCAAAAAAATAATGTTAGAAGCATAGAGTTAAACCTTCATTCGCAGAGTGGTGTGGTCCCAAAAATAATCGCTCTATAACATTGTATAAGTAGAATTGACACTTAGTCAATTTCCCATTGCAACCATCTTTATTGGACCAAACCATTATGAAAAATGTCTTCCTCAACAACTCAAAGAACTATTAGAACTAATCAAAATGATCTGCAACTAAAATCTTCTCATAAGTTACAATGTTGACATTAATGACAACACTGCAACACATTGTTATATACCTTCCATGCTCATGTTTCCAAACAACATCATCAATGACGATCTCTCTAAACTTCCGACAATAGATATGGAATTCCCATTTCAACATTGAGAAAAACATTCACTTTTTCATCTAGTGGCAATGCAAAATGCTAAGGAGACTCCAGAAAATAAAAATAAGCTTCAAGAAAGGCTTCATAAATAGTCAATATTGGATATTGAGATCATAATAAATATTTCATGTTTAATGCATATGAAACGGCCTCAAATACAATACACTTAAAAGAAAAATCTAAACATTTTCAGTTTGGGAAAACTACATCACTAGAACACACATGTTGATGGTTGAAGGAGAATAACTTGAAGATACAATTATTAAAAATATGTGAAAGTTTTGCACATGCCTATTGAGAGGGAACAACCTTTGTTAGGACAACACCGACCAAATCAACATATGAATATTAGAGAAATAACAATTCCTCGTGTATGAGGAATCAAACTATAAGGACTGATCTCTATTCATGAAATCTCTAATTTTAGGGTTAAGATGGAAAGAAAGAGAAATGATATGCAAAGAATATTTTCCATCTCACAAATCAAATTAGCTTAATTAATCTATTATTATCAACTATTTATTAATGATTTATAGCTTTGTGTTCATGTTAAAATTTCTCCGATCTTGAATTTTGGGTCTTCCTTCTAGGGTTTGTTGAACTACAATATTGAGATACAACACTTTATTTGATATCATTTATTATGTTGTTAATAAAATATCTACCGCAATCTCATCTCCCAATTATGATAAATCTTAGAGTCAAATCATTAATAGATATGGATCATTTTGGACCTTCTTGTGTATAAAATGTTTAAAAATATATACTTGAATAAAGAAGAATAATTTGAAAATGAGAATCATCTTGAAAATATTAAAAATAACAAGAAGATGGATATTGCTAACAAGTTATTGATGATTAGAGAGTATATGTTACTAAAAGTTTGATTAATATATAATCATGTAGATTAACGGATGAGTTTCATGTTAAGCTTGTGTTTCAAAATCTTATGAAATTGAAGTATTTAAAGGCATTGAAAAAATTATGAATGGATATAATACTCTACATAATATCTCTCCCCTCACATTCTCAAGATTCTTTATCCATTCTTCCCTCCCAAACTTAAACCCAAACTTTTCCTATTTCATACTCCACTTCCTTTATTACTACTCCTATGTTGTTATCATCCATAAGCAACCTTCATCTCTAATATTCCTTGTATTTACATCATTTACTTAATTCTATATTCCATATACACCATATTTACATCCTTTACTTAATTCTATATACCATATACACCATACTCTCCTTCTCGCAAAACCTCTTTTTCAAGCCTATCCTACTATTCTTCCCTTTACCATTCCATTAAAAATAATTTATAATCAACCTATTACCACTAATATTCCCACATATTCCCCTGCATCCCTCAATATATCCTTGATAACATCATTAATGACTTGGTAAAGTTGAAAATAAAGTCAATACTTTATCTTTTTAAGATCAAAGAAGAATATTCATCATGAATTAATTCTCAATAATACTATCAATTTTCTATAAAACAATATATTTGAAATATACTATATATTCACATTCTTAATTCTACATCCCATATACACAATAATCTCATTGTTCCTCCAAAATCTCTTTCTCAAGCCCATCCTTCTACTCTTCCCTTCACTATTCCATTGTAAACCATTTATAATAAACCCATTACCACTAATATTCCCCCACACTCTCCCACCAATCTTCAATATACCCTTGATAGCATAATTAAACAAGGGTTGCGGTATAGCTGCAGTCCCTGGCTAAATAAATATAGCAAGTAGTTGATAAAAAAGAAACAATCATGCCATTGCTTATTGAAGACATAGAACATTGATGGAAATGATAAAAAAAAAAAATAGAATTTGCATTGAAATATAACTCAGCTAAACATATTTAAGACACATCATGATACGTGCACAATTAAACATCTTGAGATTATATAACTTGTTGAACATTGGACACATGCTAGAAAAGAAATACCAATGACCCAATAATTAATATGAAATCAAAAAAACTTGTCAAATGTGTGCATGCATATCAGGCACAAGTTTAAACAAATGCAGCAAATTTTTTATCACCTGTAGCATTCCACCCAACTCCTGTAGCATCCTACATAATACTAGTAGCACGATGATCTAAACTACTGAATTATTGTTGCAGTAAGGGCACTTTCTGAGAAGTGTTTGGCATGTTTATTACACTTGAATTATTTTGACTTCGAATTTTTTCAAATATTTGTTCAAATTGAAATGAGCTGCACTTTGTTTATAGTTTGCTGTAGGAAGATCAAGTAATAGCAGAAGTTCAGTTTATTCAACCTTTTGTTTTGTTTAGCAACATGTTTTTTATTGACTACTCCTAACCTTCTGCCATGTTTTGTTCTTTTAATTTAAGAGTTTTTCTAGTGCGATGCTACATGTCAATTGTGGTTTATTCTTCACAAATTTACAAAAAAACAAGTTTGAGAATTTTATTAAAGTTTTGAACTATTTCTGTGTTGCAATCAAATAAGAAGTTTATATTCAAAGAGAAATTTTTTTGTGTCGGCATATTTTTGGCCTAATTTTTGTTTAAGGTGTAAACTATTGTTGATATTAATCTATGTTGCAATAAAATCAAAATTCTCTGCTGAAATGGTAGTATTTTTATAGCTTCTCTTGGTGGTAGTCTTGGGAAGCATGACATTAATGACAATCAAAATTGTCAATTTATTTGTAGGTAGAAGTCTTGAGACGCATGACATTATGTGATGATGAAAACAATCAATCTTGTGAATCTGCTTTAATTTTTATACATTATTTAAAAAAAAAAAAAGGTGCAATGCATCCAGATTATTAGAGGTAAACACTTTTGACTGGAGCTATGAATTGGGTACAAGAAACCACAAGAAACTACCAAACCCACGAGCGCATTGGCCCAACGAGGGTTTGAACCCTGGTGGCCGTCACTACAACCAAGTGACTTGACCACCGAACCACGCCCTTATCAACTAATTTTTATACATTATACTTATACTTTTTTATTGAATTTGTTGTTTAAATCATACATTGAGATCAGTAATTATAACTTACAATATAGGCTTGTTAATCTATAGTCCATGCCAAATGATGCAAGCATGGGGAAATGCTTTCGCATACCCATAACTGCAAAACTTAACAAAGAAAAAGAAAACCCATTAATGCACCTATAGGATTAATGAGAAGTATAAGATAACATGTAGTTGTGTATACTTAAGCAGAAAACATACATAAAATTTGAGCAAAATCACAAATATGAATGCTTACCTCAACAACTCATCATGATCAAAAGACAACCAAGTTTTCCTCAGAGCTCTGTGCCTGTGCACAAAATCAACCCCAGTTTGAATTCCAACAAAACCCAAAACCTTTGACCTATTTGAACATCACTTCAGAAATATGATACATAAAAACAAAATGTAGAGTTTTCCATGTTTGTCAAAAATGGCACCTGCACTTTGGTTTTCCATTTTTGAATAAATGGCACAAGATTGAACAAAAATAATAACACCTTCATTTTTTGCTACATCTAAACTCGGTTTGCATTTTCATATTCAATTTACTAATAAAAAATACCAATACTATTAGTTGTGTAGTTCAATACTCTTCTTGGGTAGATGTCTACAATTGGACATTGTGATTTTTTCTGCCAGATGGAGAGGAGTGTCATGTCATATTTATTCTAATTGCTAAGGTTGACATTGATTTAGTTTTTTCAAACTTTACACAGTGTGCCCGACATTTGACATGGCCTCAAACTATCTTTCTAGAAGTAAATAGATTGGCTCATAATGTTATAGATGCTAAGGCTTGAGCTGATTTTAGTTGAAATAATAATCTCTTCTGTGCCAACCAACATAGCTCTGACTTCATCCTACATTACCAACTAAAAATCTTAGTACATTCAAGTCATGATTACCGAGAGACGGTTCAAAATTGTCAACCCAAGTATCAGGTTCTACTATTGGCCCTCACTGCTTGGGGAAGCGTCTACCACTAGGTCATTGTTTTGATAAAGGGTAAAATGGGTTTTAAAGGAAAACTACAATATTTACAACAGAAAAGAAAGGACCAAAAAGTCAACAGACACAACCACTACAAAAGGAAAAAAACCAGAACAGGCAGCAGCCAAGCAATTTATTGGCATAATTATCTTCAAGTTTCCTAATGAACAAATAAAACAATACCTTGCCTTAAAAAAACTGAGAAAATGTACCGAACTATCCTTTAAATTCACCTCCGAATGATTTTTTCGAGTGCACAATCTTTGAGCAGTCATTGGCATTGTCATGTGGGAAGCCATTACAATAGAAGAAAAAACCAGCTTTTGGCAAACTGATGATAGAAAATCAACCTGCAAGAAACATCAACATTAGAGATGTTAAACCCAAACCAGAAAAACGACAGTCCCAAAAAAGAACTGATTGCAACCAGCACGAGGTTATTCGCAGCCAAAGAAAGCAATTAGTAAAGGAATCGAAGTCAAATATAAATAAATCACTGGTAAAATGAAAATCATGGAAGTTCAAAAGATATCATAGTTTTTCTTTTTAAAAGGATTAAAAGTAGCTCGCAGGCAACCAAACAATCACAGATTTTTTTGATAAATATGATAATCAATTTTATGCCCCTTGAATATCTACATTCCGCGTTTCATCCAGTGGCTGCAATCACCCACCTGAAAACATATCTCTTCTCTTCCGTAGCTTTTATCATAAGACGTCGATTCCATGCACTCGTCGAAGCGTAGGCTAAGTTTAAAATATAATATGTTCATATATTATATAATATATAAATTTTAAAATTGAAGCTACTTGCTTCAAGAATAGAAAATAATACTTTATGTATGTACTTTATCTTAAAATTAAAATAATATGTTAAATTTGCAATGGGTTGATTTTCTAACTTTAGATCAATTTGACAAGTGTGTATTTGTCCTCTACCAACAAATCTAGTTTAGTAGAATGTGAACTCTTATTTTCTATTTCATTGAAATTTATGTTTTTCTTTGATTGTCAAGGGTTAGAAGTATTTGCAAATATTTTTGGGAGATTGTTGAGTTGCTAGGGTTAAATTCTCTTAAGTCAATCTTCATGTTGGATAAGTTTTATGGTCATGAAAATGATGGGCAACAATAGGTAAGCATGCAAGTGATCTAGATGTTGATTTTGATGCAATATTCTAATTATTTTTAGTATTCCAACTGAAGTGTTCCTAGAATGATGTGAATGATAATTGCTAGATGTTTGAATGTGATTAGATGATAAATGAATGCACATTGAATGCAAATTGAGTGCATTTAAATACTAGTAAACAATATTAGGTTGACTCGTGGTGGGAATAAAATGAGGAAGAGTTGACAAAAATAAATTGAATTTTAAGGATTAGTTTTATATAGTGAAAAATTGATTATACATCACAAGATTGACTTAGAACAATGAAATGCTAGTATTAAAGTAGTGAATAAATGTATGGACATGGGGGTGTAATAAATGTTAAGTGCATGGATATAAGTGTGGATACATATAAGACATGGTTGAATTAGTAATGCATCTAAATGAAGAAGGTTGATGGATTAGGGAATGAACCCAAAATTGCACAAGATTGTGCCATTTTTCAACATATAATTATAATAAGCCATCCCATCAAAATAAACTCATAATTAAATAGAAATTAGTATGGGTATGCAAATTTTACCATTACATTTCACCCTCACTTTGAGGTGCATTTTAATCCTTGAAAAGACCTTTTATGTTCAAAGAATCTTTATTGGATTATGTAATTTTCTACCTCATCTCCTATAAGAATGGTGCACCCACCACATCATAGAGATTCGATTTTGAGATGATCTTATTGATCACCATAACTAAGTTGTTCCATGTATAAGATAAAGAACAATATTGTTTCTATCTTCTTAATGTAGGTCTATAGATCTATCTTTAGTACGTTATCATATTTGGGAGCTTAGTGAAAAAAATTTAGGATCTTTCTACATATTGACAATGTCTTGCTAGGATCCAGTGTGTTATTTTTGTCTCTTATATGTTCATGACCAAAATCTCCATAAAATCCCTCTTAGGTCTAGTAAAACCTAAAGTGAATAGGAGCTACCTACTGTTATTAATTGGTTTATTACTATATGTGAGTTGATCATGAATCTATAAAAGTTGTGTCTCGAGATCAAGTCATCTAGTAACTCTAAAACCTTTAATATTTTTAGTTTTAGTAATATTGTGGATATATTATATTGTATATTGTATATTATATTTTTAATATATAATATAATACAAATTTATATAATATATAATAGAGTAGAATATAGTGTAATATATAATATATTTAAATAAATTAACACACCTAATTTTTTTATTACCATGCATATCTCTTGTGGTTTACAACATACCTTGTATAAAATCATCATTCCTGTTAAACCTCGTTTTGCGTTTACCTATTTACTATTACTATGTTAGGGTAAATTATTACATATGTGAATGTATTTGGAATTCTGATTGGAATATATATATATATATGGTTGCACTTTTCTTATCTAAATCATTGGAAAATTATAAATGAATGTTTATTTCATTTGATGTTATATAATGAAATGGATATCTGGAATGAATGGTTATTGTATTTGATATTCTAACTATGAAATGTATAATGCAAATGCTTGTTTTGATGAACGACTGACTACTATGAAAATGTGTTAAGTTGGATGCAGATTCAGAGTCAATCCTCCATAAGCGAGGGGAAGTATCACTTAGGAGAACTTGTTCGGGTAACCTATAATGAAACCTAACCGAGCTCACACACACTCAGTTGTAGAATGGTTGAGTCAAGTCATAGTTTGGGGAATTGGTAAGTCATCCTTTAGTATGATGTGTTTGCATTAGGAAGGATTTTTATTTTTGTTAAGAGCATTCTTGGTTTGTGTTAAGTACTTGGTGCATGTGAGTTCTTTATATTGCTAGACTTGATCGATGGGATATATATACATAGAATGTATATATATGTATACATATGCATGTCGATGATAACCCATACACGTGAGATACTACGTACATGAGAATATGTAAGTAGACGTACCTATGCATGCTCATGGACAGATTGCTCATGGGCATGGGGATATCAAATGGACAATATAAGACATATATGTATATATGTATATATACATCACATGCATATATACCTATCAATAAGACAATAATTATATATGTGATTGATGGAATAATCGAATGTATATATATATATGAGAAATATGCATATATACATATATATAAACATGTCGATATACACGTATGTGTTAACAAATAGGAATGTCCATACGAGTATGTCGATATATGTATATGTACGTATACATGAATATAGATATGTATATACATACGATATTGTATATGAAATGTTAACTTGATCTATTTTATTCGAATAACAAATGGACTATTTAGACAAACTTATTGTCAAGGAATATATATATATATACACACACATATACATATATATAAATAGCATTTAATGCTATTAACAATGAATATATATATGTTATGGATGATTTAATGAGTATATGATATGGCCGATATAATGAAGATATAATGTTGCATATTGTAGCGCAATGTTAAGTAATTAAACTGCATATATATTGTCATTGATAAATGCGATGGAAAACACATAAGCTTATAAACTGTTGTGCATAGTTTATATTTAATGAATAGTGCATAGTGTTGTGTTGCACACTATACAAAGCAACGTGAAACATTAATGAATAAAGTAGTGCTATAAAAAAGGGAAGTCGACTCATTAGTTAAGTGTCGAATTCTTTGGAAATGATCAAGTCAGCTAAGTAAAACACAGCCAATAAGAATATTAATTGACTTATTCTTCTATGAAAAATCAAGCTAAATGTTAGGGAATGTGGTGAATTGTTGGCACCATATTATGAACTTGGTGATTCAATAGAAGTCTCTTAAACCTGTAAGTTGATTTCTAGATTAGAGTATGTGCAAATATGAATCAATGAACATGTTGTTGGCAAGAAAAGAGTTGACCTGTTGTTCTGTTTGGATGAGTATTGAGATAGGGATTTTCCACCTTTTGATTAACAAGATGAGTCGATTGAATTGAGCTAAGTGTCAATACGTAGGCCTTTTTTTTAGCTTGTAGATGCTAGTTTTTGGGTATAAATAGAGGCACCCTTACCTCATTTGGATACACTTTTACTATGCATAATCATGCTTCTCCATTTTGGTGCATTTTAATTGAGGGGTTCTTATTCTGCTGAGAGGTATTTTGTGAGGAAACATTAGTAAGATAAATTGAGGTGGATTTGTTGCAAAGCTGATTTTATGAGGGGGCCAAGCTTAAGAACTAGAGATTCAATTGGATTAAAGTGATTAACAAGCATGAGATTCTATTATCTCTATGTTTATCTGTTTTAGTGAAAGATTGAATGTCTTCAATTTTTTTTGGATTTGCATTTGATTACTTGAAATAGAGTAATGATCTATTTTCTTATTGGAAAGGAAAAGAGTTTTGCTGATATATTTTCCTTATGAGTGTTTGTACATACTCCATATTAAGGAGTGATTTTTTCTCATCAATAGTATTATATACTAGGATTGATGAAACGAGAATAGCTTGTTAAGTTGTTTATGCAAAATTAATTTGTAGACTTAGAGAGCTCCTATGTTATTCCTGGGGTTAAGATATCCATTGAAGGGGATAACTTGTGCTTATGCTTTATTGGTAGAGATATCATTATGTTTTGGGAAAAGGGAATAGGTCATTTTGAGGTTAAGGACTACCTATTGAAGAAAATTACCTATGCATAGAATATAATGGCCTAAAGTCAAATTGAGCTAGGGTAGTGTATGTGAATAAGATGAATATCACTCGAAGTATTGAGTGAGAATAATTTGGCCAAAGTAGTGTGATTTCCTTTGGCTACACTGTCAGTTTACCATGTTCCTTTTAGGCATGCTAGTTCAGGATTGTAGTGGATACAAGTTCTAGTTATGTAGGGCACAACACTAAGCTTAGAATGGTTGTAGTTATGTGGTTACTTCACCAATCTCTTTGTTGAAGGGTATAGCCATCTTGCCATATGTGGCAGATGTACACAAGACCGCATATGAGTCTGTGGATGGTGGAAAAGTGCTTGAGTGATGCTTCTCCTCCATAGCTAGTGTCCAAGATTTGAAAGGAGATTCCTGGAGCATCTATATCTATTGCTTTGAAGCTCGATTGAGCTATGTATGTATTTTGTATACAATATTTGGAAAAATTGTAATATATGGAATACTATATTGGAAATGAAATCAATTCTTGAAATTTGTTGTCATTTATGTTCATTTGTTTTCTATTGGAAAATAATTTTTTTATAGCAATGGTAATGAAACATAGTTTATTTACTTGAAAGTGAAAACTTAGGAAATTTACTCGAATGAACAATTGGCATGTTACATGTGGTATCAAAGCTACCAAGTTTAGCTCTGGAACCTATGTGATTGTCATACTTTCCATCCAAAATTGTATAAGACTAATGTTTGGAAATTCTTGTGCCAAGATGGTGTGTCTCAGGTTAACTGCAAGAAAGTCAGTAATTGGGAATGAGCGCTACCTGAAAGCCAAGAAGGAAAAAGAGGCCATTGTTCATACGATTGAGGAAACCAACTATAAAAATGTTGTTTGGTTAAGCAATGCTGAGACTATTAGTCACGCTTTCTCGGATTAGTGAAGTAAAGAGAAGGATGAAGGAGGATGCCAATTTCAACTACTTACCTCCAGTCTCACCAGAAAAGTTTGATTCCTTGCCACTTTCCAGGGATATGCCCTCATAAGGAAATTTTAGTCCAACATTCATATTTAGAGACCCTAGAGTCCTTCCTATGTCGAAAGTGATTGTAATTTCCTCAAGTAATGATTCAAAGGGTTATGTCCCCATAATTATGTATCAGATCATGATAAATATGAAGGTTATTATCCCTTTTATGATAGAGTTCAGATCAAATGAGAGATGAACAAAAATATGAGGGGTATATCCCCATTGAGTTATGTGTCTGAGAGTGAATTCGAGGGATACTCTCCACTTGACTATTTGAATAGTCACTCTATTTAAATTGAAAGGATATTGATATCCTTAAATGAATAAATAAAAATAGCGTGTTTACCAAAAGTTTGTGCTCAAAACTTATGTGAAATTTCTTTTATGTATGAATGGATGCTCATTTAAATATTTTCCATAAGATAGTAAGAACATGATTGAATCTAATAGAGATTAACCTTCAGGTGTAACCATTTTCTAGCAAAGGATGGTGAGAACACGAACTAATCTTGGAAGTCAGACAAGGTCCGAAGGATGTTGAAGCCAAATTGGATCAAATTTTGGCTATTATTCACAAAACCAATGCAAGGTTGGAAAATATTGAGCACAAAGTAAGGGTAAAAGATAGAGTAGAACAAGAAGTTCCAATTAATGAAGAAGTTCCTATCAATTAAGTTGAGGGAGAGAATTATCATGATCATATTCAGACCCACGAACATGGGAATGAGAAATCAACTCTCAATCTGAAGGAACTAGTAGGAAGTGTTTGGCTACTAAAATTTCTAGGGACATGAGGAAAATAACCCCACCAAAATTTGAAGGTAGCACTAGTGGGGAAGAAGCTGAGACATGGTTGATTCAGATGGAAAAATATTTTGAGATCAAAAACTATTTTGACGTCACAAAAGTGGTTTGGGGAGCCTATCAGTTAGCAAGAGAAGCCTCTAAGTGGTGGATGAACAAGAAAATGGAACTCGGGCTTAGTTCATTGAAACTTACATGGAACAAATTTGTGGAAATATTTCAGAAAAGATGGCTACCACAACTCTTTTACAATAAAAAACTCATTGATTTTCAAAATTTGAGATAGGGAAAGATGTCATTAAATGAGTGTTGGGAAAATTTTACCTTCTTGTTACATTATGTACCAATGTATAAGAAGGATGAATGTTTTTACATTAGGAAATTCATTATGGGGTTTAATAGTTAGATTGGTGGAAAATTAGATGTTCATGGTCCAACCACTATGGACCTAGTTTATGAGAAGGCTATTAAGCAAGAGTAGAAGCTCAAAGCCATCTCCATCTGCCAAGAGTATAGAAACCATAAGAAGTTTGGAGGATCCCAAGTTAAACTAGATCTAAAGAAGTTTGATGGAGTGCAAGATTCTCAAAAGCAAGGGGATAAGGGAACCTAAAATAATGGAAGAGAATCAAGGAGGGAACGTAAAAGGAATAATTTCAATGGCAGTAATATCAATAGTGTTGGAGGTAATGCTAGTAGACCTAATGAATCTGGAAGGAAGAAAGGACCAACAACGAGATACTTCACATGTGGAGGAGACCACTTTGATATAAACTTTCCCATTAAGCCTTCTGGGTCACGACCTTATGGAAACCCACTTCCTTCCCAACAAATGACATTCCAACAAAATATTCATGCCACCTTGGACAATCATCAAGTAGAGTATCAAATTACTCTAGTAGAGACTCCGGGTATTTTATTTGGTTTTCCTATTTCCATACTTATAGATACTAGAGCTACTGAAAAAAAAATTCACCTAGAATAGCAAAGCAAATATCTAGGAAAGTTGGTTTTATGGCAAAGTCATGGGTTGTAGAATATGCAAACCAAACAAGAGCAACAGTGGAACAATGCTTGTTCGAAGCTAGGATTGAACTTCCTTGTTTCTCTATGGAGGTAAACCTATATGTAGCACCCTTAGGATTCTATGATGTTATCCTAGGAATGAACTAGCTTTGGAAGCATAGAGCCAAGGTAGATTGTCATGCCAAAACTATAGAGTGCTTGGAGGATTTAGGTAACCAAGTAATATTACAAGGGATACCTAGGGAAGTCAAGTTGCATCATATCTTTGCCATGTAATTGCATAGGTCCAAGAAGAAATGATGCAAGATCTTTGTAGTAAAGATGGAAAAGCTTGAGGGATATAAGGAATTCATTTCTCAAGATGGTGTTGTCAACTATGGGCCACAAGACCACCAGAAGGTAGAAGATGGTGAAATGATGGAAACTGGAGAGATGGATATGGAAAAATTTCCTCTTATGAAAGTTTATAGATGTGTTTCCAGAGGAACTACCTGGAATACCACCTAAAAGGATATTTGATTTCTCTATTGATTTAGTGCTTGGATCGAAACCAGTTTCCAAAGTGCCTTACAAGATGATAAAAACTGAGTTAATGGAGCTTAATGCACAACTAGATGAATTGTTATCTAAGGGATTGATAAGACCCAACATTTCACCCTAGGGAGTGCCAGTGATCTTTGTGAAGAAGAAGGATGGTACACTATGCTTGTGCATAAATTATCAAATGCTTAACAAAGATACAATAAAGAACAAGTATCCTTTGTTGTGCATTGATGACCTTTTTGATCAAATGCGGGGAGATACTGTGTTTTCTAAGATTGATCTATGATTTGGATACCACCAATTATGGATCAAAGATGAAAATATTTTTTAAGATTTCCTTCAGAACTAGATATGGGAATTATGAGTTTATAGTCCTACCATTTAGAATTACTAATGTGTTGGCAGCATTTATGAATCTAATTAACAACTTGTTTAGGGATTTTTCCTAGATAAGTTTGTTTTGGTTTTCTTGGATGATATCCTAACTTATTCCAACAATGAGGAGGATCACCACAAGAATTTAGAGATAGTTCTTCAATGACTGAGAGAACATAAGTTGTTTGGGAAATTCTCTAAACGTAACTTCTTTCAAAAGAGAGGGCAGTACCTTGGACATGTGATTTCAGCTGACAGTATTTCAATTGATCCAACTAAAATCAAGGCAGTGCTAGAATGACTAGTACCCAAAAATGTATTTGAGGTAACAATTTTTATGGGTTTGGTAGGATATTATTAGAAGTTTGTTGCAAACCTTTATAGAATAGCCTTTCCTATTACTTCTTTGTATAGGAAACAGAAGAAGTTTGAGTGGACATAAAAAATACCAAGTAACATTTGATCTACTCAAGGAGAAGTTGGCTACCACTCCAATTTTGAAAGTACTAGATCTTGATGGTGACTTCACTATTATCACAAATGCATCAAGAGAAGGCTTAGGTGGAGTCTTAATGCAAGAAGGGAAAGTAATAACCTATGAATATTTTAATTTGAAACCCTATGAACAAAATTATGCTTTGCATGATTTAGAGTTAGTAGCAGTGGTTCATGCATTGCAGATGTGGAGGCATTACTTGTTGGGAAAGCCTTTTGAGATGAAAATCGATCATCATGGTTTGAAATATCTATTTACCCTACCTAATCTGAATGCACGACAAAGAAGATGGTTGGAGTTGATATCTGATTATGACTTCAATATCAGCTACATCAAGGGAAAGGAAAATCAGGATGTCGATGCCTTATGTCGTAGACAACATATTTCCCCAATAGTGACAATCCAAACTGACTTTAAAGGCCAAGTGTTGCAAAAATGCAAGGAGGATGAGTACTATGATAAATTTAAGCAAGCACTAGCGAACAATCTGCAAGATGCAAGGTATGAAGGATTTCACTTTGAACCCAATGGATTGCTAAGATATAAGGGAAGAATGTATGTGCCTAACTCTGAAGAGTTAAGGAATCTTGTGTGGAAAGTAGTTCATGAAGCACCATACTTTGGACATCCTAGCATCACAAAAATGTTGGCCGATGTGAAGGCATTATATTTTTAGAAAGGGATGAAAGGGGACATTGCTAGATTTGTGGCTAGATGCTTAGAATGGAAAAGGGTGAAAATTGAACATCATCATCCTATAGGCTTATTATATCCATATGAAATTCCAGAGAGTAAAAGGAAAGTCATTAGTATGGACTTTGTGCAAGGATTACCTATGTCAAGGAATAAGCACAATGTCATTCTAGTGGTTGTGGATAAGCTTACTAAGGTAGTGCATTTCATACCTTGGAATCTAATAGATAGAGCTCCTGCCATAGCTCAAAAATTCATTCAAGAAGTGTTTAGATTTTATGGTATTCCTAAGAAATTATCTCGGATAGGGATGCACGTGTGATCTCAAGGTTTTGGAAAACCTTATTTTCTACAATTGGAACTCAAGTAAATATAAGTTTAGCATATCATCTGGAAACAGATAGACAAACTGAAAAACTGAATCAAGTACTCAAAGACCTACTAAGAATGTATTGCATGGATCAACAATACAAGTGGGAAGATTACTTTCCCTTAGTGGAATTTTCTTCTAACAATTCCTATCATTTTGCAATTAAGATGGCTCCTTTCGAAGCATTGTATGCTTGAAAGTTTTTATAAACTTAAGGATAGGGTGAGTCTTGGGCTAGAGATGTTGGATGAAATGGAGGAACGGGTTAGAATTGTTAAGCAAAGGCCAATTAAAGCTAATGATAGGCAGAAGAGTTATGTAGATGTTAAGTGAGTACCCAGAAATTTTGTAGTGGGTGATAAGGTGTTGTTAAGGTTTAAATCTCATAAGAGTTCCATCAAGTTTGGAAAGTCATCCAAACTAGCTATGTGCTATGTAGGTCCTTTTGAGGTTCTTGAGGAGGTGAATCCTGTAGCTTACTAAATTGCGTTGCCACCAACTCTTGCCCTAATGCATAACATTTTTCATGTTTCTTACCTAAACAAGTATATACCAGGAGATAATCATGTAATTGATTGGAATGCTTTATAGGTACAGGATCCTAGAGTGTTAACAATCGAGACTATCAAGGTGCTTAGAACATGTAAGCTTCACTTGCATAATAGAGAGGTTCTGCAGTGCAAAGTCCAATGGGACTAGTATGCAAAATATTTTTCCACTTGGGAAGACTATGCTAAAATATAGCAACAGATTCCATGTCTTACATGCTTTCCAAAGTGCTTGAAAATCAATGTTTTGTTTCTTTATTTAATTTATGTTTGCTACATAAAATCATCAAGAACGACGATTCACAAGGGGTAGTATGTTATACCCCATTTTGTGTTTACCTATTTACTATTACTATGTTAGGGTAAATTATTGTATATGTGTATGTATTTGGAATTATGATTGGAAATATATATGGTTACACTTTGTTTATTTGAATCATTGGAATATTATGAATGAATATTTATTTCTTTTGATGTTATATAATGAAATGGATATCTATAATGGATGGTTATTAAATTTGAAATTCTACCTATGAAATGTGTAATGCAAATGCTTTTTTTGATGAACAAATGACTACTATGAAAATGTGTTAAGTTGGATGTAGATTTAGATTCAATCCTCCAAAAGAGAGGGGAAGTATCACTCAAGAGAAGAACTTGGTTGGGTAACCTATAATGAAACCTAACTGAGATTACACACATTCACTTATAGAATGGTTGAGTCAAGTCATAGTTTGGGGAATTGGTAAGTCATCCTTTAAGTATGATGTGTTTGCATTAGGAGGGATCTTGATTTCTATTAAGAGCATTCTTGGTTTGTGTTAAGTGTTTGATGTATGTGACTTCTTCTTTGTATTGCTATACTTGATCGATGATATATATACATAGAATGTATATATATGTATACATGTGCATGTCGATGATAATCCATACATGTGAGATAATACATACATGAGAATATGTAGGTAGATGTACCTACACACGCTCATGGATAGATTTCTCATAGGCATGGGGATATCAAATGGAGAATAAGACATGTATGTATATATATATCTATCAATAAGATAGCAATTATATATGTGATTGATTGTATAATCGAATGTATATATATATGAGATATATGCATATATATATACACATGTTGATATACGCGTATGTGTTGAAAAATAGGAATATCCATACAAGTATGTTGATATATGTACATATACATGAATATAGATATGTATATACATACGATATTGT
>VDFB02160083.1:0-25484 GCA_007258455.2 Sequoia sempervirens
AGATTATTGAGTTCGAGCCTTCTAGTGTTGAGGAAGCTTCTAGTCAACAAGTTTGGAAAGATGCTATGACAGAGGAGTATTAGTCTATTCTCAAGAATGATGTTTGGGACATCGTTCCTAGACCTGAAGGAAAATCTGTGGTATCTTCAAAATGGCTCTTCAAGATCAAGCATGCAGCTGATGGGAGCATTGAGAAGTACAAGGCAAGATTCGTGGCTAGAGGGTTCTCACAAAAAGAGGGAGTTGACTATGAAGAAACATTTTGCTTTCGAGTTGCACAAGCTATACTTCTATCCCGAGAACCATTGTGCCATTTATTGCATCTAAGAGGATGGAAGATTCATCGAGGATGGATGTGAGATGGCTTTCCCCGAATGGTGTGATTGAGGAAAGTTTACTTATCGAGCAACTTTGATGGATCAGTACATGGGAAGGAGTCATGTTTGCAGTGAAGAAGCCTTGTACGTGCCAAGGAGCTCCTGTGCATGGTACGAAAGGATTGATCGCTACTTATCAAGCTTGGGTTTCTCTAAGAATGATGATGACTCAAATCTGTATTTTAAGGTAATTGATGGTGAACGATTGATTTTGGTTTTGTATGTTGATGATTTGATTCTTACTGGAGAAGATCACCTCATTCTCAAATGCAAGAATGAGTTGGCTTCTGAGTTTGAAATGAATGACCTTGGGCTCATGCATTACTTCCTTGGCTTAGAAGTATGGCGGAAGCCAGATGAGATGATTCTAAGTCAAGGGAAGTACACCATTGATATACTTAAGAGGTTTGGTATGATTGATTGCAAATCCATGTCTACACCTATGGAGACCAACCTACATAAGGTGAAGGAGGCTACAGCTGGTTCAGACATGGTGGATCCGACGATGTATAGGTAGTTGGTTGGATCCTTGATGTATCTAGTCAACACTAGATCAGATATCTGCTATGCGGTGAGTGCTTTTAGTCAGTTCATGTGTGAATTGAGGCAGGTACATCTTGTTGCAATGAAACATATCTTGAGATACTTGCGTGGCACAGTTCGATATGGGTTGAGATATTCTTCAGATGTGGACTTGGAGCTGTATGGTTATATTGATTCTGATTGGGCAGGGAGTGTCACTGATCGGAAGAGCAGCTCTGGATGTTGCTTTAGGATCTGTTATGAAATCCTGGTGCAATAGGAAGTAGTCATCTGTAGCATTGAGTACAACAGAGGCAGAGTACATTGCGGCTTGTGTGGCAGCTCGGGAAGCAGTGTGGCTTCGTAAGCTCCTTGCAGGATTGTTTGGACAATCAATGGAACCTACTATCATTCATTGTGATAACTAGAGCTGTGTGAAGCTTTCTGCCAATCCTGTGTTTCATGACAGAACCAAGCATGTTGAGATCAAATACCATTATATCAGAGATATGGTATTGAGGAAAGCTATACAGTTGATGTATATCAGCACTGATGAGCAGACGACAGACATTCTCACCAAGCCTCTCTCTAGGAAAAAGTTTTTGTACTTTCGAGATAAGCTTGGTATGGTGGAGAATACAACCCTAACTGAGGAGTCTTAGCATCAGTGATCCTCTTTAATGAGTTCTTCTCTGTGAGAGAAGTTTGAGGTGAAATCCCTTGTTAATGCATTCTTCTCTATGAGAGAATTTTGAGGTGAAAGCCCTTGTTCCACCCTCTGGGAGAGCCATGGTGGATGTCATGTGTGTGACTCCATGACAGCATCACGTGAGAGAGTCCGTGATGATTTTCTTGTACTTGTGTTTCACCCTCTGGGAGAGCCATGGTGAAAATCATGTTGAGGTGACAACATCATGCACGTGATGAACACTGGTACATACCATACATGGTTGTAGCCATTATGGTTGATATCTCGTTGAGGTGATATCTGATATCACGATGAGGTGATATCTTTCTTTTCCACATATGGTTGTAGCCATTGTGGTGGACATCACGATGAGGTGATATGTCTTGTGCAGCTGGAAGAATCCTGCCTAGCTGAGAGGGAGTGTTGATGTTTATGTCAGCGTTGGTCTTATCCTTCCAGCTGATCTCCTTGTTACAAGAATGATAAATTAAATGTAGCTAAGGCTATTTAATTTATAGCGGTTGGTGAAACTCAAAAAGATACGTCATTCATATTAAATAATGTTTAATTATTTATGAGGCACAATTATGAAGTGGCGCGATTTTCTAAGGGAGCCGACCTCTTGTGTAGAGGCGCGATTATTTGCTCAGTGCCGACTTGTGTTCATTGAAGGGTCACGTCCCTCCATTCCATCTTGTATTTATACACCTTCATTGTATCTCTCTTGGCATCAATTCATTCATTGTTCGTCCTTCATCTCAAGTGCGAGTTCTTCTCAAGGCAGATCGACATTATTGGTGGCTGAGTTTTTCATCAGCAATTTGTCTCTTTGTATTGTCGTGTTGCATCACTCTTTGGTGCATGTATTTGGGCCTGCATATCGGCCTCTTGTAAGGAGATCATTATTGTGTTGATTCAATATATAAGTGATATATTCTTGCTGGGTTTTTCTCCCTCAAGAGGAGGGTTTTCCCAGGGTATCTGCTGTGTTACTGTGTCTGATTTTGAATTAATTTTCTGTGCATTACATCTGATCATAAAACTAACAGAAAAGATTAAGAGGAATAGGGATATGACACTTAGAACTCAGTTCTGTATAAATATTTCAGCACCAGTCTTTGCAATAAGGCTTTACAGTTTATAAGCATTGTTCCATTATTTTGTCACAGAATATCTACTGCTATTTACCATTCTCTCCCAGAAAACATTAGAATCCTAATGCACAGAGCATTATCCATTGGAAATTAATTTATGTAATTTTAAAGTATGCATCTATGCGTTCAAAGTAACAATCAAAGCATGTATGTTGGAAAACATTATTCAACAAATTATTTTTCATTCTATCTCATATAGGCCCCACACTCATGATGTTGTTGAAAATAGAATATCAAACTTAGTACGTCATTCGTGTGGTAGTTAGATTCATGGGAGAGTATATGCTAGATCTGTTAGAGGGTTTGCTGTTTCTTTATATTGTTTGTTAATTTGTTTTGCATGTATGCCCAAAATAACGACACATGTTGGAATTCTTTGTATAAATACATTCCCAATGCATGAATAAATCACTGACACATTACAAATTCCAACATGTTATCGTAGAGATTTGTGGCTTCAGTTTCAAGATTTGTGTGATCAGCAGATTTTGTTTTATTTTATGTGTGCGTGTTCTGCATTCTGTTTTGGTAATTGCATGCCATTCCAATGAAAGTGTTGCAGGTTGGAGAAAGTTTCTAACCAGAATTTGAAATATATATTGCTGAAGCACTGGTTATTTTTAAGTTTATAATCTGATCTGAATACCCATTTGGGCCAAATAAGTCTTAACAAATTTGGGCCCTACATTTACAATTTTGTTAGAAATCGAATATCAAACATAGTATGTAATGTTTTTGGTAGCTAGATCTGTTAGGAGTTTTTGTTATAATGTTTGTAGGTTGTTTTACCTATATGCTCAAATTACCAACACATGTTGAATTTCTTTGTATAAATCATAGTTCTGAGACTCGAACTTGGCGAGGGTGACTCGACTCGGAACTTAGGACTCGGCGCCCAGACTTGGCGCAGACTCGGCAAAGTGAAAAACCCAAGAATTTAGAGATTTTTAAGGATTTAAAACTTGTTTCATGCACCCTTTATTAAAAAACCCTTAAAGTAGAAGCTAATTTGATCACATACACAAGTATACATTGATCACATAAGTATAAACGCAAATTGTAGTTGAGTTGCTTAAGGAATAGCACACTTAGATATATAAATATAGTCAAAGAATCGAATGTATACAAAACTCATGGAATATGAAATCCATGACATCAAATGTTCCAAACAATGAAATATCAAAACAATAACTATAAGTCTATGGCTCAGAGAAGCTTGCATCCTTCCTACGAATGCATGTTAGATAGGTCTTGGATGATGCAACAGCCATAATCTCAAGTTTGAGGGAAATTTCCCCAATGGGGTTGAGGGGCAGCGCGCCTTGCGAGGTCTGGCGTACATCATTTTGCATTCACAATATGTAAAAAAACAAGTTTTAACTTTAATTTTTTTTTTTTGCACTTTTCAAACTTGCCTGCTTCGGCCGAGTCCGCCTAATGAGACTTGCTCGGACTCGGCGAGTCCGAGGAGTTTGCTAGACTTGGCGAATCTCACCAGGACTTGGTTGAGTTCAAGTCTGAGCCCCCTAGACTCGGCAGGGGTGACTCAACCCGAGACTTGCCGTGTCTAGGCGAGTCCGAGTGAGTCTCGGAACTATGGTATAAATTTAATCCAAATCCATGAATAAATCACTAAAGAATTACAATTTGTAACAACTCAATCTCATCTTCTGATATTAACTACCAATTTTTTGCTGAATATAGCTAACTTGTTTTCTTTCAAGAGTTTCCAAAATGTTTTCAACTGAATCAATTTAAATTTCAACTAACATCTAAGTTTTCGGTTTCAGCTGAGTTGAAACAACTAACTGTTTTCCACCAACCGATTCACGGAAGAACAATAACTAAATAATTGTTAAGCTAGGGTTTCTATTTTTCATTTAAACGGTAAGAACTTCAAAATAAAGTAATTTACATAACATTCATTTTTCAACTATTTTCAAACTTCAATTCAGCTGAAAAGAAATGACTAACTGAATTAACTGGAAAGAGCATTTACTGAATTCCATTAATGGAAATGTAACGAACTTACTAACTTTTCATTTATTCCAAAATAAAATTACAACCGATCATTTTACACTAAGTAATCATTGCAAATGGTTTAAGAGAGAGAATAGGGTTTCAGGAGTTTACAGTTAAGAGGCTGAAGCACTTGATCTTGACACAGTCATCATGGGAAAAAAAGATATCATCAGGGGCTTTACCACCCAACCGAAGACCTACTAGTCTCCCGTGTTCCTTCAACTGAAGGAACCCGTCCCTTCACGAGGGTCATCAACAAGGATCTCTTTTTATCATCATCATGCCTCTGAGCCTGGTGTCAAGGACCTATACCTCCTGATCGAACCTTACTAAGGGTACCTTCCAACTAGAAAGGTCACTTTGATCAGTGGTATATCTGGTACTTGATGGCTGACAGACGCTGAATCTAGCATCGTACCTTGGCCAAGGATTTCTTAAATTATACTGGCACTCCTGTGCCGTTAGCGCTCACACCCTTGCTTGACATGATTTCTTTTGTCTCAGATTTATATTTCAATATCTGGTTGTTTAACATTATTCTTCCTGTTTAGGTTAAATCTTAACCTTACATTTTATTCTTTTAGAGAGACTAAATCTGTATTGGGAACTTTTAAGATTTTAACTCTTGTCCATTCCATAAAGAATACAATAAGTTAATGATTTGCATAGGATCAACTTCAATATAGAAGAGGGTTAAGAAAGAGACTTCCAGCTTCATCCAACAAATTTTAACTTTCCCAAATGTTCCAAAAGTTCACACTAATTTTTCAGTTCCAGATGAATGACATATGACAAAATTTACTTAACTGCTAGAAGAGGCCTAAATCTAGAATGTAATGAAAGATTCCGAAGGTTACAAAATTAGGCAAGAATCTGTACATTACACCACTTGGGTTTACCCAGAACAGTAATAAGAAAAGGTAAACAATAAGCCTTTACTTGGATCAAAGAATAAATGAATAACACAACCAGAGTTAAACGCTAATAGCCCGACTCACAAATGGCTGCCAAGCAAGGGTAGGTAATGTGATATGACTCATCAATGTTTTCCATTTAGTGCAGAAAAATCCACTACCTGGAACGAATCCCTTAGCTAAAGCTAATAGGACAAGAATTCATGCACAACCTTACTTATACAAGATTATATATATTTTTAGATATCATGCAACAAAATTTGACAACATAAGGGTTTTCTACCATACGTATCTGATCAGAGAGAGTTCAACTAGAAAACTTCAGTCTTCAATTTCCCTGGACCACGTGCTTGCAAATCACTGCCGGAAGAGGTGCGGCCAAGGAACTAATCCCCTTTCAGAAGCAAGGATTCGAATTTGGAAGCAGATGATATCTACTCCACACCCAACTACCTCCAGAAGATATTCAAGAAATAGACTAAGGAAGTTCGCCGTTGATTGAAGAGTGAGACGAAAGAAAAATGAAATGAACTTAGACAAGATTTCATGCTCAATGATAGGGTCCCGATAATGGTAAAGAGAGAATATGGTATGGCGGGTGAGAATTTAAAAAAAAAAGAAGCTCCAAAACGACTTAGCTTCAGGGCAATGGAAGCGAACCCAATGCAGAAGGAAACCCGACGCCAAAACTCAGAGAGATCAAAATGTGTGTGACTCCAACCGTCGATGAAGAAAGAAGAATGAATTTCGATGGAAAACCATAATCCTCCCATTAACCGCTTGAAACTTCTCCCAAGAACTCTTCATCTGCTCCAATCTTGGGCGTTCCAGAAAGAGGGAGGCGCGGGAAAGGAATTTCCCATTATTCCCCAAAAACACCGATTTACATTAATCAAATTATTTTGTTTCGATAAAAGCCATCCATTAATCCCCATTCAAAAAAAAAAAAAAAGATGATACAAACTTAATTCACTAATATTAAATTAATATTTAACATTCTTTTGCCAATAATTCTTACAATTATTTCTTTAATATCAATTTAATATTTAACTCCATGAATTATTTATTAACCATTCAAAGTCTTTTAAGAAAATTATTTATTTATATAAATATAAATTGGCTTATTTAATAAATATTTATATTAAATTATCTTTGGCCAAGTTACAAATCCGATTCCTTGTCTTACACCGACTCATGGCAAGTTGACAATTTCCGATCCTCTGTTGACCACTACCTCTCCCTGAAGACATCTCCTATTCCATTGTGGCGTCGTTAGTTCTACATCCACTGATAGGTATTATGGTTAGAATGTTCTCAACGGCTATATAAATATGTATTTAAATATCAACTCATAAATAGATTCAATTTCATGTGAACAAGAAATTCACTTGCCATAAAAAGATAGTTAACTTTACAATTACGATAAATAAAACATCCATTCAATTCTCAATTTCACATTCACATGAAAACAGTTACTTGCAACTAACTTTGCATCCAAATATACATAACCAAGTTCATAGTCTCAATGCAAGGGATGTAACACAATTTTCAACATGGTATTGAAGACTTGAGGCTCTTTGTTTGTGGCTTCAGTTTCAAGATTTGTATGATCAACACATTTTGTTTTATATATTGTGTTGGTATTCTTCATCCCATTTTGGTGATTGTGTGGCATTCTAAAGAATGTGTAGCCATAGTTACGAGACTCAGACTCGGCTTGGACTTGGCGAGGGTGACTCGACTCGACGACTCGGCGACTTGGGACTATGACTCGGCGCAGACTCGGCAAAATGAAAAAAAGTTGAAAAAACCCTAGAAATTTAGAGATTTTTAAGGATTTAAAGCTTGTTTCAAGCACCCTTTATTGAATACAACACAAATAAAAGCAAATTTGATCACATGCACAAGTATACAACGATCACATAAGTATAAAGTACACAAATTGTAGTTGCGTTGCTGAAGGAAATAGCATACTTAGATATATAAAATTAGTCAAATGTATACAAAACTCATGGAATATGAAATCCATGACATTAAATGTTCCAAACAAATATGAAATATCAAAACAATAACTACAAGTCTATGGCTCAAAGGAGTTTGCATCCTTCCTATGAAGGCATCTAAGGTGGGTCCTAGATGATGTAGCAACTACAACCATAGTGTCTGCTTGTGACTCCATGCCACCCTCACCAACACTAGTTGTGGATGTGTTTGCTTATGCTTTAGCCTCTTCCTCTGCCATGGCTATAGCCTCAGCCTCTCTATTTGCCCGATCAACCCAATCAAGGTCCTCGTCACTAACACAAGTATACATCGATCATATAAGTATAAACACAAATTGTAGTTGAGTTGCCCAAGGAAATAGCACACTTAGATATATAGTCAAAGACTCAAATGTATACAAAAATCATCGAATATGAAATCCATGACATCAAATGTTCCAAACAAATATGAAATATCAAAAGATTCAAAACAATAACTAGAAGTCTATGGCTCAAAGGAGCCTACATCCTTCCTACGAATGTGTCTAAGATAGGTCATGGATGATGCAGTAGCCATAATATCAAGTATTAGGGAAATTTCCCTAATGGGGTTGAGGGGTAGTGCCCTTTGTGGGGATGTAGGCGTAGTGCCTCTAGTGGGTTGAGAGCCCCTTGGGAATGGGGGCAGCACCCCAGTACCAAGGCAATGCCCATTGTGGGAGTGAGGGGGCAGCGCCAGGGGTGGCGCCCCTTCGAGCCTGGAGACAGCGCCCGTGGGGTCAGGGCAACACCCCCCTTGCGGGGGGGGGGCCCTGTAGGGGGGCCCTTTGGTTGAGGCGGGCCCCGCTTGAGGGTCAGGGACAACACCCCTTGCGGGGGTCTGGGGGCAACGACCCTCGTAGGGTCCCGGGGCCCAAATTAAGACCTCCAAAACCATACAGACCTTCATGGCGTACATCATTTTGCATTCACAATAAGTAAGAAAAAAACAAGTTTTAACTTTAAATTTCAAGTAATTTTTTTTACTTTTCAAACCCTGCCTGTTGCCGAGTCCTGTTGACAAGACTCTCCTGGACTCGGTCAGTTTGGCGAGTCCACCAAACTCGGCAAGTCCAGCCAGGACTCGGCCGAGTCCGAGTCCGAGCCCCCAAGACTCGGCCAGGGTGACTTGACTCGGGACTCGTCGAGTCTTGGCGAGTCCTGGCGAGTCTCGTAACACTGTGTGTAGCACATTGGAGAGACTTTGAAACCATAATTTGAAAAAGATATATCCAGAGCATTGAGCAATTATTATTAAGTTTGAGATCTGATCTGATTACCCAGTTGGTCCAAACAAAACTCTAACAAATCTATAAAACAAGCCCTTTCAAACATGATTTCATTCACAATCCTCATAAGCTTTGAATTTGTGTTCATTTTTTTAGATTAAATCATTTGAAGCTTGTGCAAGTTAATTTCATTGAGTATGGGTTTGTGTGTGTGATTTTTTAGTGTTTTTAGACTCTAATTACTTCAATAATGCTTTCATATTTTCCCTACGATAGTACCTGGCACTCTTATAGCTTGATTTGATTAAGTGGGGGCAGAATTTTTAATTTCATGGAAAAAACAGTTGGCCTTGAGAAGCTTGAAGGCTGAGACTTTTATAGTTGGCAAGTTAAAGTTTACTTCATTCTGATTAAAATAATAAATATGGACTGTTGTGAAGGGAATTTCAGTTAAGCCATTAGATCCTGATGCAGCAGCAAAGCAGACCAATAAAGATTTGAAAAGCCAAAGCAATAATAGGACTTGGATTCTTTGATTGATATCTACACCACATTGATCTCACAAAAACGGCAAAAGAAGTGTGGGATTTACTTAATACATTGTTTGGCTCATATGGGTCAAGCTCAAAATTCAGCCTAAAGTAGAAATTATTTGGATTGAAGATGCTAGGAAAGGATAGTATTCTTCCACACAAGTTTTTATTGTGCTCTAATGAATCAACTCATTGGAATTAATGCCAAAGTAGAAATGGTGATGCCAAGGCTGTTTTATTAAATAACTTGGTTGCCAACTATGCTATTGTTATATTCACACTAAACAAGATTAATCCTAGATTGGGGTACCCATAGTGCTTGGGGCCCAAAACTCAACAAAAAAACATTAAAAAATAAATAACTCCGAAAAGCATTTGGCTGCCCTAAAGTGAGGGCATAACATGTTTCTCAACTCATTTGACAAACAAAAAAGACCAAAATTGCATTGTTTTCCTCTAAGCTGCCATTGTTGGGTTTTGAAGGTTGGTTTATTTTTTGTCAAAGGTGAGGGCTATAGGAGAGTTCAACCTACACCAATAGGGGAGAAATAGTTGCTCTTTATCTGTCTCCTAAAATGTACCATCTTGGTAGGGGAAGCGTCCAATTTAGCATGCTCTAGCTCTATATCCAACAACTCTGCGGCACCTTCCTTGGAGCTATGTTGTTTTTGCAAAAGAAGGTGCAAGCTGCAATGCATGTACACCAAGTCCTCCATTTTTTTCTGTGCAATTGGTTGCACTTTATAAGTGGATGGAGTATATGCTCCAATTCTATTTACATGCAAATGAACTAGCAACCTATTGAGACAAAGTGTGAGAGCTAAAGTTAGAAAAAATAAAACAGAAAACGAAACTTCAAACTAGATAACGTTTTAGCCTTTTCATTCTAGATATTTTTTTTATAGAAACTTACTTGCAATAAAACTTTGATCACAAAAGGTTGTAGGTGTTGGAATTGTTGGCCGCAGAAGTACCACAAACTCTGAGCATCTTTCTTGAATTCGTACAAAGAACTTCAGTACTTTGACCATTGGAGTATACAAAACCAATAAACTCACTCGTGACTACATTCCACAAATAATAATCAAGGAAGAGTCTATGGAATGCTGCATTGCACCATCCAACAACTTTAAAATTTCTATACAAGGCAATGTTCATTAGAGCAAAATGAACCTTAGTCTCTTCAAAATCTTGCTCTTTTTATTTATAATGGTCTTACGTAATGTCCCCTTCTCAAACCTGATCTTTCTAGTGACCGTTGGCCTTTTCCTTGGGAACCCGAAGGCTAGTCGGAAGATAAATTAGGGTTTCCTATTTTTGAGGAGGTCATTGCTCAGAGATGATGGATTCAATGGCGGATCTTTTCTGGGTTTTCAGAGAGCTTCGCAGTGGTGTGTTCATCTCGGCATTCAGAGCATTTTCCGGAATTTACTATTTTTAGTAAATTCTATTTTTAGCAGTTCAACAGTCGGGTCCAGCATGGTTGACTTCCTATGTCAGTTTGATCAGTTGGCTTGCTCATTGATGGCTTCGGGGCGCATTTGGAGAGATAAGTTGTAATAATTAATTAAAGTCACGTTTTAATATTATATTATAACGTTGACCCCCTTGGCCTAGTCTAATGACTTCAAGTTGTTTTAAAAAAAGTGGTTTTGAGGGTGGCGCCTTCATAAAGGATTATTTCTTATTTTTCTAAAGTCAAAACCAAGCTCTAAAGTGGACGCCATGATTAAAATATCAAATTTAATTAAAATGGTCAATATTGAATTTGAAAAGAAAAGGACGCCATTCCTTAAAGAGGATTAGGGTTTTGACTTGAAGAAGAGATTAGGGTTTCTTGAAGTCAGCAGGAAATTATATAAGGAAGACTTGGTTCATCATTTGGACATCTTTGGACTATGCTAATGTTATGCTGCCGAAATGGTTGCGGGAATTCTTCGAGGAATGAATGCCTCCTAGTCTGGGCTCGACTTCATGCTTGAAAGATAGCATCTAGTGGAGATTTTAGCATGCTTATGAGTGATTCAATCATTTGTAAGTTTGCCTTTGTTTTTGTGCTTTGTAGTCAGTTTGGTCTTGTTAAGTAAGTTTGCATTTTAGAGAGTTTTCTGTATTTGCTGATTTGATACAGCAGATCCATGTTTTTACTCATAACTCCAAAAAAGACAAAAATATAGTTCTGGGTATTGTTCCATTGTATGTGTTAGCCCTAGGCGTCCATATTCTCCAAATTGCAGATTTTAATGTTGTTTATTGAATTTTTAAAGCCAAGTCGAATTTCTCAGCTGGGCCGTACCATTTAATGACATTGGGATTCGTGCAAAATTGATATGAGGGCTTTAGATCTGTTTTCAGTGTCTCATCTTAGGCGTGTGCTTAGTTAAGACTTAGTGCATTTGATTTCTAGTCAATCGGAGGTCATACGTGGAAGATATGAGCATTTTAGTATTTCCTTAGACTGCTGGTTTATGCATTTAATGAGCAGATTTGTAACAGAAACCAGAAATCTGTATCTTGATCTTTGAAGGCGTTTGGTTCTGGTATTACTATTCAAAAGTAAAGGTGATTCCAATTGATGTAATGCTGATTCTTTAATTTCATAAGATATTGGCTGGCAAAAGCTCCTTATTTGTAAAACTGACAGTAGTACTGGCAGTTATTTCATTATTGCTCAAATCTGGTTGTGTTCTCATTTTCATTCAAAGTTATTGTAATAGTGATAGCTCCGCCCTATGGTAGCTACTTTCCCATCTTGGGTCAGCAAGCACATTCTGGGTGTTGAGTGTTTTTCAGCTTCAGCATTTCTCTTTCAAGTAGTGTTATTGTAATCACTCCGTCATATGGTCGCCCCTCACTCCGCATTGGATTGGGTAGCACATACTTGACGTCGAGTTCTTTTCTGCCTTTAGAATAGAAGACCCTCTGACCAATGCTCGCCATCATCGGCGCCATACTGGTTAGAGTTACAGCATAAGCAGTTCAAATTAGATCCTCTGACCAATGCTCGCCATCATCGGCGCCATTCTGGTTAGAGTTGCTTTCTTGCACGTTTCGGTTTATCCATCTAACCTTAACGGGTGCACTTGGTTGTAATGTTGTAATCTGTTAATTGAAAAAGAAAAAAAAATTGGCTCGGAATATTTCATCTTCATCTTCTCACTCATTGACTTGATACCATTGTTGAACACACACAAAAATTGAGAGGAGGGGCGGGGGGGAGGGGTGAATCAGTCTTAACAAAAAATTAACCTTTTCTGGAACTTAACCCTTTCAACACAATCCAACCTTCTTTATTTGATCAAAACCTTAAAACATAACAATAATAGAGAATGATATAACAGTTTGAATCCTTAGCAACTTCAACAACCTTTAAGCAATGCAAAATATAGCAATTCTACTTCTAACCAAATCATCAGCAGTGAGAAAGAAACAAAGGACACACACGTGCAACAAGAAGAACACCAAATTTACGTGGAAAACCCAATGAGGGAAAAACCACTGTGAGAGTTAACTCACAATATAAAGGCTCACTGCCAAAAAGACTTTCAAGAAGGCTCACTGCCTCAGAGCAAGATACAAAAGGATTGAAGCCAGCACAACTTCAGGAGCAAGATAGAGAGGACTTGATGAGATTCACTATCTTAGAGTGTGATACAAAGATTTAGATAAAGATTACAATGCTTTACAACATAACACTCTGTTGATTGAGGTGTTATAGCACAATTGATCTTTCCTTTCATACACTTTAGCACTATCACTGCTGGATATTCAATACAATTTGCACACACTTCTTCCCAGTTGTACACTACTCCATCTTGTTCCATTTGAAATGACCTTGCATTTATATCCATCGCAACAGTTGAAAACTTCAATTAGGTCGGCCAGGAAGAGGATGAAACAATGAATTCAATTGGTCAGCCACCAAAACATAATGCGGTCCTATCTAGAAGATAGAGGACCAAAAAAATTCTTAGCACTTCTTCCATTGTGATCCAAAACAGCAATCACACATCAACCTAAGTTGGCATCAAGGAAATATGTGGATGAAATGTGAAACACATAACCAATCGACCCATAAGCATACTTCTAATTGAATTAGCTTGATGCAGTCCCAAGCAGGATAGGTCAGGACAAGCCCTGTCGACCAAATACTTCTAAAGGAACAAGCCCTGTCGGCCAAATACCCACAAATAACCCAGAAAGCCATCTCAAGACACAATGGGGCATCAAAGCGGCCAACTAGAAATATGTAGATCACATGGGGATGTTCCTTGAACATCCAACAACACTTCCATATACTTTTTTCATATTGTCATGCCACCAACAGTTACCATAGATCAAACAGGTACAAAAACTGTATTTGAGAAACACAAAATGCTTAATCATGACATATAACATTAACATATCAGCCTGTGGACCACTTCAGCATATGAGATTGGAACAAAGACACTACACAAACATTGAAAGCACATTCACCAAGCCACAGGAGCAAAGACATCAATTTGGAGAAATGCAGAGTATTTTCTAGACCAGTCTGGACAACCAACAACATTGCGAACCTTCTACAATTCACAAAAATCTCCTCGGCAACATTGGTGACCTGAAAAGATAGGAGTGCAACGTCCATAAGACACTAACTTTGAATCTCAAACCACAAGACCGTATCTTCATCAGTGGAGGAATGCAGAGCATTCTCCCAAATAGACTTTAATGCAACTTCCAGGAACAAAATCACTTAAGCAACTTACGAAGGCCAAAACTTCCTTTCAGCAACACATACTTCATTAGGAACATCGGGAGAGAGCATAAGACATATTGTAGACCTTCGGCAACATCTCTCCACTATCAATCATGCTTCTAATCCTCATTTGAATATATCATTATGAAATCAACTTTGCTGACAACAATAATACATAATGCAACTTTCTTTGACATGAACCTCAACAACTCTTTTTAGAAGAACTTTAGCAACTCTTCTTTGGGTAAGGCATGACATCCAACCATGAACTTCAACATTCTTCTTTGATAAGGCATGACATCCAACCATGAGCTTCATCACCAATGTTAGCCCAAAGTGAATATAACAATGATAAGTAATACCAAGGACTAACTTCTCAAGTGCTGACATCAATGACAACCAACAATTAGTGTTGACATCAATGACAACAATTGCCAACAATCTCCCCTTTTAGCATTGATGGCAACACACACTGTTCACTATCCCCCTTTGACATCAAGGACAAAGGGACATACACTCTTGCACAAAGCAGTAGGACATTCTCTGACTTTAGGAACAAAGGGCAAAAGATCTTTAATTGAATTAGCAACACAAAATCCCCCTTTGACCGACAACACATTTTCTTCAACTAGTTGTACATACACAACAATTGCATAACATCATCAGGAGTCCCCCTTTCTACCAACTACCCCTGAGAGGTAGCACTCATCATTCCAGGAGTAGAGGATATGACATGAATTTCTCCCCTTGGATAGATGCACCATTTATGCATCTACTTAGAACAAGGAGGGGCAATAACCCTAACTTCTGTCGTAGATACTCAAAAGTATCCTTTGAAAGTGCCTTAGTGAAAATGTCTTCAATATGGTCCTTGGTAGGCATGTACTCCATTTTGACTTCACATTCTGCAACCTTTTCTCTCAGGAAGTGATACCAAATTGAGATGTGTTTAGTTCTTGAGTGCATTATTGGATTCTTGGAAATGTTAATTGCACTTGTATTGTCACATAGTGTATGAATAGGTTCATCATAAACCACTTTCACATCCTTCAAAGTTTGCTTCATCCAAAGCACTTGAGTATAGCAAGATGCCGCAACAATAATTTTTCTTTTGTTGTGGACAAAGACACTGAATCTTGCTTTTTACTCATCTGTGATACCAAACTGTCTCCCAAAAAGAATGCATTTCCACTTGTAATTCTCTGGTCATCAACACAACCTGCCCAATCAGCAATAGTATAGGCACTCAGAGAGAAATTTTGATCCTTTTTGTACCATAGGCCATAATCCAGAGTACCCTTAACGTATCTGAAGATTCTTTTTATAGCTTTCTCATGAGATTGCTTAGGATTGGCTTGAAATCTGGCAACCAAACATACCGCATGCATGATATTTGGTCTGGAAGCAGTTAAATACAACAAACCTCCAATCATGGACCTATAGAGAGTTTGATCAACTTCCGGAGGCTCATCAGATTTGCTTAAGTGACAATTTGTCACCATAGGAGTACCCACTTGTTTGGAATCTTCCATCCCAAACTTCAACATTTCCTTTACATATTTGGCTTGAGAAATAAAGATACCACCATCTTGCTGAATAATTTGAAGTCCAAGGAAGGACAATTCACCAATCATTGACATTTCAAATTCTTTCTACATTTCTTCTGCAAACTTTTTACACATATCATCATCTCCACCAAAGATGATGTCATCAACATACACAACCACAATTAGCAACTTGTCTTCTTGAACCTTAATGTATAGATTATTATCTGCATTACCTTTCTTGAGCCCTTGCTGAAGTACGTACTTATCCAATCCAACATACCAAGCTCTCGGAGCTTGCTTGAAACCATATAGAGTTTTCTTGAGTTTGCAAACCATATTTGAATTCTTTGATAACTGAAAGTGATCTGGTTGCTCAATATATGCCTCTTCTTCTAGATCACCATTTAGGAAAGTTGACTTGACATCCATTTGATATACTTTGAAATTCTTATGAGCAACAAGAGCAAGAAACATCCTTATAGCTTCCATTCTAGCTACCAAAGCAAAGGTCTCCTCAAAATCAATACCTTCTACTTGTGAATATCCTTTGCAAACCAATGTGGCTTTATTCCTTACCATTTCACCATCCTCACTCAGTTTGTTTGGGAACACCCATTTTGTTCCTATGACATTTTTATCAGTAGGTCTGGGAACTAATTCCCAAGTCTAATTCTTTTCTATTTGATCAAGTTCTTCCTCCATTTCCTTTATCCAATTGTCATCTTTGCTAGCATCAACAAAGTTCTTGGGCTCAACTTTTGACAACAAACACATATTTACTTGCTCACTGGCTCCTGCAAACTTTCTCCTAGTCAGCACACCTCCATCCTTATCTCCAATGCTCTGATTCACAGAGTGATTCTTCTGCACATATTTTGCTGGAGTCTTCATAGTCTTTATTGGTTCTGGTTCCTTCTCTTCTTTTTCTTCTATTTCTTCTTCTTCTTCAATCTAGGGAAGCGTATCAGATCTAGAAACTTCAGGTTCATTTGAGATTTGACACAAGTCTTCATCTACTTTGACATTTGTACTTTCAATCATCTTCCCTAACCTCTTGTTGTAGCATCTGTATGCCTTGCTTCTAGTAGAGTAACCAAGAAAGATCCCTTTATCACACCTGGAATCAAACTTTCCAAGATCACCTTCATTTCTTCTTATGTAGCATCTGCTGCCAAAGATTTTGAAGTATCTGACAGTTGGAGATCTTCCATAATAGAGTTCATAAGGGGTCTTATTGCTGTTGACTCTCAACTGCACTTTGTTAAGCAGGTAGACAGCAGTGTGAATTGCTTCCTTCCAATACATATCTAGCAAGTCAACATCTTTCATCATTGTTCTAGCCATTTCTTGCACTGTTCTATTTTTTCTTTCAACAATCCCATTCTGTTGAGGGGTTTTGGGAGCAGAAAGATGTCTCCTAACACCGTGATCTTCACAAAACTTTTCAAATTCATATGAAGGAAGTTCACCTCCTCTATCTAACCTTAAACATTTGATCCTAGCATCCATTTCATTCTCAACTTTTGCTTTAAAAATCTTAAACTTATCAAAGGCTTTTGATTTCTCTTTTAAGAGAGTAACCCAAGTCATTCTAGTGTAATCATCTATAAGCAACATAAAATACCATTCACCTTGTTGACTCCTTATCCTTGTAGGTTTGCATAGATCAGTATGGATCAACTCCAGTGGCATTGACATAGAGCACTCCTTGCTTTTGAAGCTAGTCTTTGTTTGCTTTCCCATTTGACATTCTTTGCAAAATGTGTTTGCAGGCTTGGCAATCTTAGGCATATCCCTTACTACATGAGAGGAATTGATCTTTACCAAGTTGTCAAAATTGATATGTCGCATTCTTTTGTGCCATAACCAACTTTCTTCGGTCTAAGCCAATAAGCATATTC
Organism: Sequoia sempervirens; assembly: GCA_007258455.2. Lineage (NCBI taxonomy): Eukaryota > Viridiplantae > Streptophyta > Pinopsida > Cupressales > Cupressaceae > Sequoia > Sequoia sempervirens. The sequence goes on from VDFB02160083.1 coordinate 17,647, forward strand.
TTCCATTGGCCTCCTTTAGATGATAGACATTCCCATTTGTCCTTGTTCCTTTAGCAACAAGCCTTTCAGACCCTTCCTTTTTGATTTCACATCGATTAGCATGAAAGGTAAGATTTACAGAATCATATCTCGAGTTACAGGGTAAACTGCTTTTCCCACTCCATTAAAGCTAGTGAATCAGATACAAAGTGTATTCAGAGTTATGTTCTTTAAGAGCTCGATTAAACCGCTTCACCCAAGCTTCGCTACCCACCATAAGGCAAATCTCTATATCCTCCCACCCCCTCGGTAGGCGGAGCAACTCTATAGCGTCCCACCCAACGCTTTGCTAAATTCCAACCTGAGGCGTATCTATATCCTCCTAAGTTCCCCCCCCCCCTCTCCCTCGGTTAGAAGCGCAGGTCAGAATTTAGGGTTTGTGGTGGGCGAAGCCCTAGTGGCGGTTAAAAGCTAGGGCGGTGTTTCTCTGCAGAGTGGAATTTAGGCGAAGCCCTGGTGGGAATTGTAACCTTTGCTGCACATTCGATTGACACTCAGGAGATTATGTTTCAGACCTCTGACATAAAGGACATCTTCAGTTTTGTTCTTTCCATCAATTGTTATATCACCTTTTCCACAAATTTGTGCTAACTTGTCATCACCAAACTCAACAACCCCACCATTAACCTTCTTGAGACTGATGAACTTGCTTTTGTCACCAATCATGTGATGAGAACATCCACTGTCGATCACCCAAGCATTAGCTTCTTCTTTTCGATGAAAGGCAGTCAATACTACCATTGAACGTTCATTGACCCTACTATTCTGTAAGGTACTAGACCTTTTACACTCTCCAATGATGTTCTTTTTGTCTTCCAAAACCATGAATAAATTTTCATCATTTGAATCATTATCTTCATCTTCAGAGGAACAATTGCTTTCCTTAGAATATGTAATGTCCCCTTCTCGAGCATGATCTTTCCAGTGACCGTTGGCCTATTCCGGAGACCCGTAGGCTACTCGAAGGGTAAAATTAGGGTTTCCTATTTTTAAGGATGTCTTTGCTCGGAGTTGGTGGATTCAATGGCGGATTCTTTCTGGGTTTTCAGAGAGCTTCGCAGTGGTATGTTCATTTCGGCATTCTGAGCATTTTCTGGAATTTACTATTTTTAGTGAATTCTATTTTTGGCGTTTTACAGTTGGGTTCAGCATGGTTGACTTCCTACTTCAGTTTGATCAGTTGGCTTGCTCATTTATGGCTTCGGGGCACAATTGGAGAGATAAGTTGAGCTATTTAATTAAAAGTCACGTTTTAATGTTATATTTTAACGTTGACCCCTTGGCCTAGTCTATTGACTTTATGTTGTTTTGAAAAGTGGTCTTTTTGAGGGTGGCGCCTTCATTAAAGATTATTTTATATTTTATATTTTACCCAAAGTCAAATCAAGCTATAAAGTGGACGCATTTATTAAAGTATTGATTTTATTTAAAAAGTCAATATTGAGCTTGAAGGAAATGGACGCCATCTTTGCAAGAGATTAGGGTTTTTGACTTGAAGAGGAGTTTAGGGTTTCGAGAAGTCAACGAGAAATTATAAAAGGAAGACTTTGATCATCATTTGGGCATCTTTTATCTACAGGAATGTTATGCTGCCGGATTGGCTTTGGGATTGCTTCGAGGAATGAAGGCCTCCTAGCTTGGGCATTGCTTCTCGCTTGAAAGATAGCGACTAGTGGTGAGATAGTGTAGTTTGAATGTTTTATTGTGAGATTTCTGCATTTTTAGTCTTTGTGAGGATATGTAAATCAGTTTTATGCATATTAGTGGTTTTCTGGAGTTGCACATTCATTGTAGCAGATTGATGTTTTTAATCATAAGTCATAAAATACACAAAGAGTCGTTCTGGGTATTGTCTCATTGGTTTTCTCTGTTGGAAGCGACCCTTCATGAATATTTGCAGATTTTAATATGAAGCGTATGATTTTATAAAGCAAATCCGTCATTCCTTGTAGGGCGCACTTTCTGGAGTGCCTCGGGATCCGTGTCATTAATTAATAACCATTTTTAGATGCCATTTCTTATTACTAAGTTAGGCGCCATCATTTTGAGGGTCTATTGCATTAGATTTGAGATCATTTGGGTGAGAAATGAGAGAGATATGAGCATATGAGTGAATTCCTAGGTTGCTGGTTTTTAATTTAAAAGTGGAGATTTGTGGAAAAACAGAATTATTATTTGATCATTGAGAGATTTATTGAACTGGCATCTCTAATCAAGCCACGGAGAGTTCTTATATGATGTAATGCTAATCTTTCAAATTCCTATGCTCTTGGCAAGCGAATTCTCTATCATTTTGTAAGCTGACAGTAGTACTGACAGCAGTTCTTTCATCTTGCTTAATCATGTTTTGTAATGCTCATATTTACATTTTGTAATTGCAATTGTATTTCTTTATCTCCGCCCTATGGTAGCTCCTTACCCACTCTGGGTTAGAAAGCACATTCTGGGTGTCGAGTACTTTCAGCATTATAGTTATTTCTTTCAAGCATTGTAATTTCTGTTATCTCCGCCATATGGTCGCCTCATTTCCGTATTGGAGTGAGTAGCACATACTTGGTGTCGAGTGTGCTTTCAGTACATTAGATTCAGGGATCCTCTGACCATATGCTCGCCATCATCGGCGCCATTCTTGGTTAGAGTTCTTGCATAAGCATTTTGATTTAGATCCTCTGACCAATGCTCACACCTTGCCCACATCGGGATCCTGGTGTACATTCTGGTTAGAGTTGCTTCAGCACGTTTTGGTTTAGCTGCTAACCTTAACGGGTGCATTGGTTTGTAATCTGCAATTTGAAAAAGTAAAAAAATTTGGCTCGGAATATTTCAGTGGTATCAGAGCCAAGATCCTGCCATCCTGTGCCCAACAAAGTTCATTTAACAGATGAGTGACAGAGATACCAGATACTACGTACAGAAAAAGATGACTACAGAGAAGTCACTACTTGAGTTAATGCATGAACTATGTACGCTAATGAAGGATCCTGACATAAAATGGGGAGTCAGAAAGATTTATGCTAAGTCTGAAAGTCGGGATAGAAAGGTGCATATGCCACATCAGAATGATCGTGAGCTTGATGAAGATACCGTGGCAAGTGAAGAGTTAAGAGTAGAACCCCATAATACTTCCCTTGACTTGCATGTAATAGGAAGTAATGAAGATCAGCTTGGTGAAAAGAACATAACAACAGTCTTGAGTCCCAATGAGGATTCATCCAATGAAGGTCTTGAGAGAAATGACTTCACAGAAGATTTTAGTAGTACTGTTGTATGGGATGAGTTTGATAAAGAAGAGAAAGTAAAGGGGAATACTGATGGTGCCCTTGAATCAGCCTATGACCATTTCCAAAGTGATAATGTTGGTAATGATTCCAACATGTTTGTACCACCTCTTGTTGAAGGTATGGTGATGGATAGTTTCCCTCTTGTTGTTGTTCAAACTCATCAAGAGTTTTCACAAGATGAAGATATGACAAGTGATCAAGGAGACCTTTTTGGTATGCATATGATTACTAAAGATGAGATCAGAAATATACCTATAGATGGTGGTCACATTGAAGGCAAAAGGGATGAAGTTTTCAAAACAGCTAACATTGAAGATTCTCAACTTCACTATGACGTTTGTGACATGGGTCAACTTGGGTTTGGTCATCAAACTAAGCCCTTGGAGAGAGGGACTTATGAAGAAATCAGTTCAAGTGAGTTACAGGGTGACCTATTCAAAGACTCAACACTCCAAGAGAAGCATGAAGAGTACTTTTCTCTTGATCAAAACAATCAGCCTTTTTCCATTTGGGATCCCGGTTGGTTGACACCAAGGTATGATAAAGAACCTTTGTGGGATGAATTTCCCTTTGATCCAGATGAAGATCAAAAATCAAATTGCATGGCAAACTATGAGGTGGCCATTGAAGAGGAAGTTGTCTTCGAAGAAGAAGAGGGTTCAAAGAAGCTCCATGATGATGTCTTTGAAGGGGTTGCAGCCGCTAAAGAAGAAAATGTTTCTACGGAAACTTTCCGAACAGCGGATGACTATGATCCATTGAGCAAGTTGGGTGCTGCTCTAATGTTTGATCAAGAAGACAGTGATGAAGAAGAAGAGCTTGAAGACCATATGGCTCTTGAAGATGGAGAGTTTGAGGGTGTTACTAAACACAAAGCTGATTTATCAATGCACGAAGCTGATTGCAAGCAATGGGTTGAAGATTTTGTGGAGTATGATGCCTTTCATGACTATGAGCATTCTCCTCTAGTTGAAGGTGAAAGACACGGAAGCTGGAGCAGCTATGATGGCCGCAAAGACACAAAACAAAGTTCTGATTTTGACAATCAGCCAACCAACAATCCGCCATCTTTGCATATTCTTGAGTGGGAAGATCAAGACAAAGAGTCCTTTAAGAGGGAAGTGCGAATTCTATCCCAATTTGATCGCACTCACAGTTTGATTGAAGATCTCCACTGGAAGGCTCAGCTTGAAGAGAGAAAAAGAGGAGTTAAGGATGAAGTTGCTCTTTTCAATTTGCAACTCATCAGAGACTCTTTGGAGGCGTTGAAATCAGATTGCATACACTTGATGGAGGATCGGGATCATGCTATTGAACTTGCAAAGAAGTCCTTCAGTGTTGTCCAAGAAAATGAGAGTTTGGTTGATGAGCTCACTCTGGAGCTTAAATCAACAAAGGACAAGTTAAAAGAAACTCATTTCTCTCTAACAGAGGTTGAAGACCAGTTTGCTGATTTCAAACATTTTAGCAGGCAAGAGAATGAGCAAAGAGTTGAAGAAATCAAGCAAGTAATTGACGAGCTTGATAGTCTTCGAGAGGAGTTTGATGTTGAAGGTTTCACAAGGAAATCAGAAGTTGCGTATGCAGATTTGGATCAGCAAGATGGAAAAGGGGACTTCCAAGTCTTTGACAACCCTTTCTTTGAAGTGGGTGCTGAAGCAACTTATGACAATCCTCTTTTTGAACCAAGTGATGAGGAAGCTTATGAGAAACATTCCTTTGAGGTAGATGATGGGATTTCAAGCCTTGAGGAAATTTCTTATGACATCATTGTTGAAGAGGGAAGTTCTAGCACTTCTTCTGACAATGGAACGAGGATGCATGAGCTGCATAATGAAGACTTCACTGCTGCTCCTAGTCTCCCCATTCAGGAGGTGGAAAATCAAGAAGCATGGTGGAATGAGGTCATTAATCCTGATGGGCAACAAAGGGATGATTGGCACTCCGATGAAGAGTTCATTCATTTTCTGATATGGATGCTTGTCAGATTCCTATCGGACTTCCTGCTTACACCATCTTCTCTAAGAATAACTAATTTCATAATGGAGTTTGATGAAGGGTCCATTGAATCCTTCCAGCAATTCTTCTCTCATGATTTCGAATTTGGCTTTCTCAATGAATTCAGATTTGTTGAGTACTTCTTGGAGTTTCAGGGTGCGATGATTCAAATAGAACGTATTTCCCAAAGCGTTCTAGTAAAAGTAATTCTCCATTTGCAAATTGGCTCTTCTTTACTTATGATGTGGAGCCCTGGTATCAACTCACTTTTGACATGTGTCAAGAAGGTATGTTGGAGTGATGAGCCTCAAATTCACTGTCCTTTGGATGTTATTACCTTCTTTGTCGGTCATTTGAAGTTCACTCCTAATGATCAATGGGAGTTTTGGAAAGTAAAGTTGAGCAAGGATTGGTACTTGGCTGTGATGGGATCTTCAGTGGGTTTATTTTCGGCTGTAGATATAAGCAGACATGATATTTTGGGTGCTGATTTTCAGTTTGGCAACAGCTATCTATCTCCTTGGATGTTGATTTTCATAAAATCAGATTTCAAGTTGATCATTTCAGTCTTGTTGGGTTGCTGGTTCATTCAATTTCAGACCTTCCAATCTCTTTCGAGGGACAATTTATGGTTTCACAAGAGAGAATTGGTGGTGTGGGCTGAGCACAATCAGCATTTGGGAAGAGACCATACTCATTCTAATGGTTTCCTTGGTACATATTCATGTACAAATAATTGGAGCAGCAGACCCTCGCTCGACTTGGCTTGGCACTTCGAGACTCCTACTGCTGAGATCCTGTTCAATGCCTTGATTCTACATGCTGAGACTCTTGGGGTTGGAATTGTGAGAAACTTCTTCAGACTTCTTAGTTGTGCCATGATAAATCAGCGGAGGCATAGGGAATTCATGTGGAATCATGAGTTCGAGTTTGTTGAGTTCTTGCAAAGGAAAGCTTTTCTCTTTGCAAGAAGGGTTGAAGATGTCACATTTGCAGTCATGGTTTCGTTTGTTACCATGTGGAGGTATGCTAAGGAGATTGATTTTGAGTTGGGTAGCCTATCTTTCTTCTTGCCTAGAATTGTGGTAGACAATGGTATGGTTGATATTGTTGACTTTGGGCATCGTGGACATGAGACGTTACTTGATATTAATCTCAGTCCTTTAAGATCTTTAAGATCTTTCAGTTTGAGTATCATAGATGGTAACACTTTGGAGTTACAAGGGGAGTCAGTGCAGCATTGGCATGATATTTTCATTGATGTGATCAGAGTGGTGCAGCATCGGCATGGTGGGTCTTTCCTGAGACGCACTTGGGAACCAGGGATCATACTTGTTTGCGTATGGATTAGTTTTAAAATTTCTGGAGTTGTGGTGGTATTGCTTGAGGACAAGCAATTTTGGGAAGGGCGGATTGTAATGTCCCCTTCTCGAGCATGATCTTTCCAGTGACCGTTGGCCTATTCCGGAGACCCGTAGGCTACTCGAAGGGTAAAATTAGGGTTTCCTATTTTTAAGGATGTCTTTGCTCGGAGTTGGTGGATTCAATGGCGGATTCTTTCTGGGTTTTCAGAGAGCTTCGCAGTGGTATGTTCGTTTCGGCATTCTGAGCATTTTCTGGAATTTACTATTTTTAGTAAATTCTATTTTTGGCAGTTTTACAATTGGGTTCAGCATGGTTGACTTCCTACTTCAGTTTGATCAGTTGGCTTGCTCATTTATGGCTTCGGGGCACAATTGGAGAGATAAGTTGAGCTATTTAATTAAAAGTCACGTTTTAATGTTATATTTTAACGTTGACCCCTTGGCCTAGTCTATTGACTTTATGTTGTTTTGAAAAGTGGTCTTTTTGAGGGTGGCGCCTTCATTAAAGATTATTTTATATTTTATATTTACCCAAAGTCAAATCAAGCTATAAAGTGGACGCATTTATTAAAGTATTGATTTTATTTAAAAAGTCAATATTGAGCTTGAAGGAAATGGACACCATCTTTGCAAGAGATTAGGGTTTTTGACTTGAAGAGGAGTTTAGGGTTTCGAGAAGTCAACGAGAAATTATAAAAGGAAGACTTTGATCATCATTTGGGCATCTTTTATCTACAGGAATGTTATGCTGCCGGATTGGCTTTGGGATTGCTTCGAGGAATGAAGGCCTCCTAGCTTGGGCATTGCTTCTCGCTTGAAAGATAGCGACTAGTGGTGAGATAGTGTAGTTTGAATGTTTTATTGTGAGATTTCTGCATTTTTAGTCTTTGTGAGGATATGTAAATCTGTTTTATGCATATTAGTGGTTTTCTGGAGTTGCACATTCATTGTAGCAGATTGATGTTTTTAATCATAAGTCATAAAATACACAAAGAGTCGTTCTGGGTATTGTCTCATTGGTTTTCTCTGTTGGAGGCGACCCTTCATGAATATTTGCAGATTTTAATATGAAGCGGATGATTTTATAAAGCAAATCCGTCATTTCTTGTAGGGCGCACTTTCTGGAGTGCTTTGGGATCCGTGCCATTAATTAATA